>JAYDZE010491888.1:0-15758 GCA_034509125.1 Monilaria moniliformis
CACTCCAAATTAAATTGTTCACATGTGAGAGTTGCAGCATTTCAAGTTCCAAAATGTCATTGAATCATCAAATCAAAATTTATAATTTAAAAAAATAATAATAATAAAGGTGGCCGCCGCATTGCGGCTGACCATCTGTAACGCAACCCAAACCCGGCCGCCGCTGGAGCGGCTGATCGCCCGGCTGTGGCGCGGCGATGCAGCCCCCAACCCCGCCCCAACCCGGCCGCCGTAAAATTCCTCTCATTTGCGACGGCGTTAACGATGGCCTTAGAACTCAAGTTTGGGGATTTCCAAATTTCGTGAAACTATATATATATATATATATCTTCTAAGTTTTTTTTCTTGGATTTACTTATAAAATGAATTTCTATTTTTATAGGAATCAAATAAAATAAATTGACACCGTCCAAATTTGGGTACTTTATACATTTCATAGTTTGCGAAAATTCCTTCAGCGCTAGCATGTTTCTTGGGAAATCATCCCAATTTTGCTGTATTTCCTGTCGCCCACGTCTGCTGTGAGAAGATGGCCGATTGTTGTGAAGACCCAATGACAATGTGTCGGGTCGTTTGCCCCAAGCCCCGTCGGGTAGCCCCGCCCAATCTCAACACTATTTCCTCGGCGCAATCCAGATTTCACATTCGGTGATTGCCATTTTCCTTCTTCTTTTATTTCTTGAATTTGAATCGTGTACGTGTTCTTCGTTTTGATGCATCGCATTGTTAATGAAACAGTAATGATTCCGAGTCGAATGATGGTGCTGAGCTGCTAGGGCTAATCCTTGGGCAGGTAGATTTCTTCCACGATCCATTGATTTATTTGAATTTGTATGCGATTTAATGCGCGATTTATCGTCGCATTTTGATGATTCTGTAATATCTGACCGATTTCCTTATGAATTGATGTATTTATCCGTGTGTGATTTGTTATGGAGTCGGCTTCGCCTTTGTCATTTTCCTTTTTCTTTCCGATGAATTTAAAATACGTGCTCGTGTTCATCAATTCTCACGATCGATGCTGCAAATGTAATCAACAAATTTCCTCTTCCGCCCCTTTCAATTAGTGTGATTATCTTTTGTTGCAGGAGTACAGCGAAGCAGAGCGATGTGCAAGTCTATCATCGTCGCCCCCATTTTCGTTTGGGTCGCCTCCGAGCAGAACTCAAAACCCTCTTATTCAAGATGCAGATTTCTGGGTTGAAAAGCTGACATCTTCTGAGCAATTCACAAAGTTGGGGAAGAAACAAGCAGCTACCAGATCCAGATTGGAAGGTTTTTGACTGCCATTTCACATATAGCACAACAATTTTGATCTCTTGAAATAAAACAGAAAAAAGGCTAGCTGTTACAACCTCAAGAAGTCAAAATTGTAAGGATGGGAAATTAGGGAGCCAAAGGTAAATTCTTGAGAAATGTATTTTAATGGGGATTTCCTACTTGTTCCCGACAAGCTATACTGTATATATATATATATATATATATTAAGATATAGCGCTTTCGTGCATTCGTGCTCAAGCTTCCTTCTCATGAACACAAAATAAAAATAGATACAGGACAAAAAAAAATCTTATTGAAATATTCATTTGACATTATCTATATTGTCTTTTAGAGTACATGCGTGAATATTGAATTTATTGTCGTCTCGTGTAGTCAAGTCATATTTTATTGTAAGTTCATGAATAGGCTAGTTGAATGGTTTAATTAATTTCTACACCTATATATATTTTGAGCTAGATGAAGCAAAAAAGAGAAAGAGGGAGTTGTGAAGAGCCACTCTACATCAAATTGTAGTGGATCCGTTTCCTCTAATAAAAGATAAATGTAGTCGATAGTAATGGAGGAGAAAGCCCATCAGGATTTTAACCAACTCTTGCTGCAATCAATTTGAAGAGTTCCTACAATCCTACTTGTGATGTGGGCTTAATCTTCCTATCTTGTTAATGCAAATGAACAACTAGTGCAAAACGACGTCATTTCATTAAAATAAGTTTTTTTCTTTTTCATTTTTTTTTCTTTTTCTTTTCTTCAATTTCTTTTTTTTTTTCAAACATATCCAACCGCCAACCCCTGAACTCGTCTCCTCTTTCTTGTGCCATCGCCGCCACCGATCCACCACCGCTTCCGCTGGTGTCGCCACATTCGAATCCCTAAACTCTACAGCACAGAATCTCGTTGGAGACAGGTAATTGACGATTCGAAAAGTGTAACCACTCTCGTTGTCTCTCAACGTCGTTTTGCTAACCGGTCGTTCATTCCACGTAGAGCTTTTGGTCTGCCAACTCAATTTCAATTTCTCCCAAATTTGGTCAGATGGGACAATTGAGAATTTTCAAATGTTGTGAAATAATTTGGTTAGATGGGACAATTGAGAATTTTCAAAACTTCGTGATTTGTCATTCAAATTTTGAAAGGTGCCGGACAAATTAGAATTGACATATTAATAATTATTGTACAGGCAATTATCCATATTTTTTATTTAAGTACAAATTTCACGTTGATTTTTGAATTGTCAATACGACTTTTTGATACCAAAAAAATTGTCTCATCTAGGTTTGAAAATTACTCAAATTTAGTTGGGTAATAGTCACTATGTCATTATTTAAAGTGTGACTTGCGTATTCTATAATAATAAATTGATGGTTCTGCATTTCAATATGAACATTTTTTTTATTACAATTCACATACACCATATTCACGTACTTAATGAGATTCAAATATTTGACTTATTGGTTGAAGAGGAATCATTTTACTAACTGAATTATGCTCATCATCTTCAAATAATGAACATTAAACAAAGATAATTCAATATATTATTTATCTACTTATATAGTGTGTATGTAAGAGTATAATGTAAAACGCACGAATATCATACTATAATCAATAGTCCCATAAAACTCTTTAACTAGTTGTTTAATTTTATGAACAGTTAATTGCAGCGGCAGCCTACAAGCACGAATGGTGAACCAAATCGATCATTGAATAATCTATCAGGCAGCCATAAATTATGTTTTTATTTTTTTAATATTTAAAAACCGTGCAATTTTATTTAAATAAAAAACTATTAATGACATGATAGAGTACTTAAGTTGGCTTCGTTCAATCAAAACCGTTTGAGCTAATGTTGAGCTTTTCTAAATGTAGATGCCGCTTTAAATTGAAATGTGATTGATAGAAAATTTCAGTTATCGATTATATATAATTAAATTTGTGGTTTCAATTCGAAGTAGATTACTTATATATTCATATTTGTAATATTTGAAGTTTTTCAGGGACTTATTGGTTGTGTCACTCTCACCCACTAGTGATTTGGACTCTTATATATTTACTATAGAATCGTAAAAATATTAAAAACCATCTTCTAATATTATATAATAATAAAAAAATTCAAATAAAAATATTTTCAATACATTTTGAGATATTTTCCTGCATAAAATAATTTAATATTTTTATTCTCGTGTTAATAATGAATTGGAAGAAAATGATTAAGATTAAACACCCTCGTGGTTGCCTATTAGAAAACAAGTGTAGGTGACTTGTCATTGCAGAGAGGTCAAAACTTGGGCAATTAAAAATGTGTGGAACGCATAGAATTGGATGAGTATGGTGCATCCATTACTATACTTATAATACAACTTGACATACCTAAATTTTTTGAGGAAAGAAAATCATATATTACTGTAAATCAACGTTTACAATGTCCACCAACCAATTAGGAAAGCTATTTTGCCAAATCAAAGATTCTTCAATATTACCTGCAAACTTGGCCACCTGATGCGCGGCGTGGTTTGCAGTCCGGTACATGTGGAATATCCCAACTAGAAAGCTCTCGCGAGCCGCTTTAACAATGTCCCTAATCTCCTCCGGAAGCAGGTCTTGCATGTCATTGTCATTGCCCATTAGTTTGACCGCTAGAATTGAATCTGTGTATATTTCAATTGGCATCACTTGTTGAGAGAGGGCAAAGGTGATGCCCTCAACAACCGCCATAAGCTCTGCGGACATGGCATTTAGGCGAGGTTTTGTGCGCCTCGACAATGCAGCCACTAGGTGACCAGTGTAGTCCCTAATGACCACCCCCACACCAAAGTTGCACTCTAGAGGGTTGAACATTGCGTCCACGTCCACCCGGAAACGACCTTCCTCAGGTTTTCGCCACCGCCTCTCTCCAAAAAGCATGCCCAGCCCAGAGTTGTGTGTGAGCATGCCCCGGGCTGAGCAGTACTCCTCCCATATCGCTACACAGTGGTCTTCCGTCGGCTGTTGACCTGGGTTGGTCTCTTTATGTAACAACGAGCAATAGAACCGCCATATTTGCCCAATCATGGTGCACCAAATCTCATAACCTTCCATGCCGAATTTAGATCTTACGATCTCTGCTATCTCCTTCATCGGGGCCAAATCCCCCTGGCGCATCGTTTCCCAGAATCTACTGTGTTTCCAGATGCTCCTTATCTTCGGGCAGAAAATAATACTATGAGTCGACGACCCCCATCTATCCTTGCAAAGTGGGCAGATTCCGTCCGTAGGCACGTGATGGTCCTTTAAGTTTGCGGATGCCGGAATAATATTGTGGAAAATTCGCCACAGGAGGATCCTAGTCTTCGGCGGAACTGTTACGCTCCAAACGTGTTGGTGCCACCATTTCCCCTGAGATGTGCTCGTCGATTCCGGGCTGTCATAGTATCCCATTTGCATGAGATACGCCGTCTTCACAGAGAAGTTGCCGGTCGGGTCATGAATCCAGATTCTGGTATCGTCTCCGCCTCTTTCGCCTATTGGAGTGCCTAGGACAGCTCCCACCTCGTGGGGGAGAAAAATGTCATGGAGTCGACGAGCATTCCAATCGCCTTCTTCAGTCATTAGCTCACTAACCCGCATAGTCCTCCTGTCAGTCCCAGCTCGTCCTTTCACTATCCCGTTGTGCGCACCTGCTACCCATCGGTCATGAAAGACACTTAACCAGATTTTAATAAATCGCATTGTACACGATGAATGCGGCCAAATCATTCATTGATCTGAAAGTTTTATCAACACTTTTCAGGGAATAAAATTAAAAAAAAAACATTTTTGTTATGAATTTTTACGAAACAAATTGAGAATAATATATTAGTACGATATATTTTATTAAAAATATAATTTCATTATCATTCAAGCACGTGACATACTATAATTACTTCAAAAAACGGAGTCTACTAAGGGAACTGTCCATCGGTCATTACCAACATATTTTTGACAGACATTCCATCGGTAAATTTTTCGATGGATCTCCGATAGAACTTTACATGATGTGTCGCGTTAGATGACAGTCGGATTTACCGACGAATTACCCTTCAGAAAACTTACCGACGTATGTTAACCGTCGGTAATGGTATTATTAATCCAATTCCGTATTTATTTAAATAGAGAAATTCAATTTACTGATGTATATGTGTCCATCGGTATTACCGAAGGACTCCAACCCGTTGGTAATGCTATTTCTAATTCAATTTGAAATTAATTTAAAATAAATAAATTCATTTTACCGACTGATATGTGTCTGTCGGTATTACCGTACATCGAAAATTAAAAATGTAGTTCTATGAGAAAGTGTTAGATGTTTTTTTCATATTCTTAAGCCCACGATCATGGGTGCCATCGTGGGACATGACGTGGGCCACCATCATGAGCACCATTTCGATCCTTATTTGAGCTCTTAAACGATCTCTTTTGCTTCTGAGTCATCTAATACGATATGTTCATCTTCAAAAGAGATTCACGTGGACATCTTATGCGCCTCAATCGGAGTACCCTAGAGAAAATTATTACAGTTCTGCAAAAGTGTTAGAGGTACCTACGATCCTGGGCCACTATCATGGGTCACCATCACGAGCGTCATTTCGGAGAACTGTTTGAGCCCTCAAAATATCTCTCTTGCATCTTTTAACTCTAATACAACTTGTTCGTCTTCGAAAGTGCTTCGCGTGGGCATCTTATTTGCCTCAATCTGAGATTTTAGATAAAGTTATGACAATTAGATAAAAGCTGTTAGATGAGCCACAATAGTAATGATGTGGTCCTTGCCGGCAGCTTATGACGACGGGGACACATAGTCTAGGAATGCCGCAGATGCTAGTGGAAAGACACAGATAGGGATGAAACTCATTAATTAAGACTCTCGAACAACCGTAGCCGAGAACGTAACCTATGACCTAACAAGAAACTCTCACTCAAAGATTGAGATCGGGTAGAAACCGACACCTTTGGTCAGACCTTTAGAGAACTATATGCAAGAACGCATAAAGCGAGCCCCTGTAACCCAAAGATCAACTGTAAGAATGAAGAAGAAGGTTTTAGATAGAAGACGCCACGAACAAGGATCATGAACCCATTTTATAAGTCGGGTAAACACACGCTCCGAGCACTTTGCTCCAAAGAGACGCGGGATAGAGAGTTAAAACTCACATAATATAATTATATTAATGATCAGCTCCTCTAAACCATTACATAGACAGCCCTATTTATAAGTGCTGTAAAACTTATTCTACAAGGAATATAAAAGCATAAAAGGAAAATCTATTTAGAAGAAAAGCCAATCAAATAAGGTCAAACTTTCCCTCTACTTATCTATTTAACTAGCAAAGATAATAATTATCAAATCTATTCAACTAAAAAATATAATAACTACTAAAATAAGTTACTACTGCCATAAATTCGTCTATCAAGCCCTAAATTTTGTGGCCTCAATATCCAAAAATCAACATACATTTTCTTCAAATTGTGGCCCACTTGCATGCAATTAAATGAATTAAGGTCAATACGAGGACCACATCATTCTTTATTTCTTGGAAATGATTTGTCCCTAAATCCTCGTTGTCTTCTTCTTCTTCTACCATGACCCATGTTTCCTCACCACCTGCTCGTGTGCTGCTGCAATTCCACTTTCTTCATTTTCTCATTTTCTCATTTTTTTATGATAGAATATAAACCTGAACGGAAATTATAGGTGGTCCCTTGGTGGGAACCTAGAAACCGGATAGGGTATGAACCAAATACGAGTGTCTTTTGGCTGTGATACCAAGTGATGTGATCCTCACCGGCAGCTTACGACGACATGGATGCATAGTCCAGGAATGCCGGAGAAACTAGCGGAAAGACACCGACAGAGATCATACTCCTTGATTAAGATGAGCTCGTATGACCCAATGATGAACTCTCACTCAAAGATTGAGATCGGGTGGAAACTGACACATTCGGTTAGACCCTCATAGAACTATATTTAAGAACACATAAAACGACCCCTATAACCCAAAGAACAACTCTAAGAACGAAGAAGAAGGTTTTTGATAGAAAACGCCACTAACGGGGATAGTGAACCCATTTGATAAGTCGGGTAAACACACGCTCTGAGCACTACGCTCCAAAGAGACGCGGGAGAGAGAGTTAAAAGTCACATAATATAATTTTATGAATGACCAGGCTCTTCTAAAGCATTACATAAGAAGCTATATTTATAGGTGTGTTGGAAAACTTATTCTAAAAAGAAAATAGAAGCATAAAGGAAAATCTATTTTAGAAGGAAAACCAATCAAATAAAGTCAAACTTTCCATCCACCTATCTATTAAACTAGAAAAAATAATAACTACCAAATTTATTCAACTAGGAAATATAATAACTACCAAAATAAACTACTACTGTCATAAATTCGTCTATCAAGCCCTAAATTTCGTGAGCCTCAATATCCAAAAATCAACATACATATTCTTCAAAGTGTGCCCTAATTGCAAACAATTAAATGAATTAGAGTCGATCTGAGGACCACATCAAGTAAGCCACGATGGCCATAATGGCACCCACGATGGTCTATTTGAGCCCTCAAACGATCTCTTCTTCTTCTAGGTCCTCTATTTTCAAATGAGCTTCGTGTGGACATATTATTCGCCTCAATCAGAGATGTGTAGAGAAAGTTATGACAGTTCTACAAAAATTGTCAGATGAGGCAAGATGGCCACGATGACACGTATGATGGTCTTTTTGAGCCCTCAAATCATCTCTTTTGCTTATGCATCCTCGCATACGATCTCTTCATTTTCGGAAGAGCTTCATGTGGACATCTTATTCGCCCCATACAGAAATCTATAGAGTAAGTTACTACAGTTTTATAAAAAGTTTTAGAGGCAATCATTGTGGTCTTAAAACTAAATTATGATTTTGTGAATTTTTTGTAGTATTTGTAATTTTAGAGGTATTTTATGACTACTGTAATGATTTATGTAGCATTGTTAATCAAATAAAATCTCCACAAACCAATTTATATAATTATAGAGTGATTTTCACCACGATAAACCAGAAATTACACAAATGATAATATATACTCTTATATTGGAAATTTTAACAAAATAAACCACTTTTAGTGAAATCAAATATAATCTTTGAATAAATTATTAAATATGATATAATATTATAATTAGTTATTCAAAAATTAGATGTGATTTCACTAGAAGTGGTGTGTATATTTTATCATTTGTGTAAGATTGGATTTATCATAAGTTTCATATGATTATACAAATTGGTTTGTGAAAATTTAATTTGTTTACTAATGTTACAAAACTCATTACTATATTGATAGAACATCTCCGAAATTACAGACGACTACATAAAATTCACAAAAGTGTAATTTGTTCTCAAGGCGACGATTGTTGACTCTGACACTTTTTGCAAAACTATCATAACTTTCTTTACCGAAGTATGATTGAAGCGTATAAGATGTCCACATGAAGCTCTGTTGAAGATAAACTGATCGTATGAGAGGCCTCATAAGAATAACTAATTGTTTGAGGGTTTAAATAGACCATTGTGAGTGTCATTGTAGCCATTGTGGCTCACTGTCGTGGCACATCTAACATTTTTCATAGAATTATTGAAGCCCAATAGATGTGCAAATAAACTTTTTATGATGATGAACATATTCTATTACAATCCACATAAGCAAAAGATATTGTTTGAGGGCTCAAACAAGGTTTTTTCAAAGTGGTGCTCATGATCGTGACCCATGATAGTGGTTCACAATCATGGGTGCCTCTAACACTTTTCGTAAGACTATCATAAATTTCTCTACCAAACTCCGGTTGAAGCGTATAAGATTTCCATATGAATCAAAGATAAACATATCGTATGAGAGGATTGATAAGCAAAAGAGTTCATTCGAAGTTTATAAAAGGATGTTGAATTGGTGCTCACGATCGTGGCCTGTGATGGCACCCATGATCATGAGTGCCATCCGACACTTTTTGTAGAACCGTCATAACTTTCTCAATAGAAGTCTGATTAAGGCGAATAAGATGTCCATGCCAAGCCCTTTCGAAGATGAACATATCATATTAGAAGGATCAATAAGAAAAAGATTTTGTTTGAGGGCTCAAACAAGTGACAAACTGGTGCTCATGATCGTCGGTGCCTCTGACACTTTTCGTAAAACAATAACAGTTTTCTCTACCAAACTCCGATTGAAGTGTAAAAGATGTCCACACGAAGCTCTTTCATAGATAAACAGATCGTAGTACATGCCTCATACGAAAAGGCAATCGTTTGAGGGCTCAAATAGGCCGCTGAAGTGGTGATGTGTCGCCGACACTTTTCGTTTAACTAACATAACTTTCTCAACAGAACTCCAATGGAGGTGCATCAAAGTTGTACAAATTCTATTGGAGTCCCCATAAGAACAAGAGATCATTTGAGAGCTCAAATAGGGTACCAAAGTGGTGCCTACGATCGTGACCCCACGATAATGGCTCATGATTGTGGGTACCTCCAACACTTTTCATAGAACTGTCAAAACTTTCACTTATGAACACCGATTGATGCGTATAAATGTTTACGCGAAGCTGTTTCGAAGATAGACGAATTCTATTAGAGGCTTCATAAGCAAAATAGATGTTTGAATGATAAAAAAAGGGTGCAAGTGGTGCTCACGATCGTAGGCCACTATGGCACCCACGACCGTGTGGGTCACAGTCGTAAGCCACTATCGTGGATTACCATCGTGGGCTTAAGAATATGTACCATCATCTAACATATTTTATGGAACTATCATAACTTTGTCTATAGAACTTCGATTGAGATATACGAGATGTCAACATGAAGCTCTTTCAAAGATGAACAGATCGTATTATTGTGTTCAGAAGTAAACGAGATTGTTTTCAAGCTCAAATATGGTTGTAAAATATTATGACGGGAATCAGAACTGTTAGATGATTTATTTTTCAAAAAATAACCTTAGTATCGAGACTTTTTTTGCTGTGACTTTTTAAAATTTTATGATGCGATTATTGTTAGTTAGTTACCATAAGGTGGTGTGAATTTTTGCTTGTTGATTTTAACAACATGAACAACTTATTTCGCACCAAATTAAATAAAGTTGTTTGAAGTTCATAAATATAAACAATCTATGTTATGCAGAAATTGAATGCTTCAAATCTTTTTTTATTTATTTCTGTATTTTTGTGAAGAAGAAGACAAAAAATAATTCAAAAAATGCCAAAAAGAAGACTTGTCAACATCAACAACTTTTTTACCCATGTGGAAGGGTAACTCAGTTTTCTAAATCTAAATGATATAGAAAACTCGTACTTTTTTGGGTGATGATAAAAAAACTATTTTTATGAAAAACGCATCTTTTCATTTATTTAGGTAAAAAAAGTTGTGACAAAAAATATAACCGTCTGCATAATCCAAAATTACTAATTAGTACACCTACGCACACACATAATATATACATGAAATATTTATAAATAAATATATAACGAGTGATCGGTTTCTTGCGACGCAGAAGGACATGCTCCGCAGAAGGATCAGCTTCATGCGTCGCTGCCGCTGCAGGCAGCGATTGAGGGTCCATTGATCACTTAAGGTTCCATTTGTAATTTATTTCTTTATGCAAAAACTTGTATTACATTCAGATGTACGGTGCATCGATCACTTAATCTCTAATTAGAATTTAATTAAAATGAATGAATCAATTTTTTTTTCCTGTTTCCTTGACGAAATTGAAAAGAATTGTTCTCAAAACAATTAGTTAAGTTTGGAATCCTCATACCTGATTTAATTCGATCCAAAATATAAACAAGAAAATTGAACCTGCCAGTGACAATAAATAAATTAGTGGGGTACATGACTTCCTCAATTTATGCCTATTTTATAATATGTAAAGGTTATAAATTTTAGTGCCCATTTTAAGAATTTCATATATGTATTTTAGATTATCATAAATTGTTAAGATGCTAGTCAACCTACATTAATTTTCTGTTTTATAGATAAAATTGTCGTGTATTGATATACCGCTTTATAAACAAAAAATTGGAGGAATAGATTTTGAAATAAAAATGGCATGACAGGCGTAATTTTTTCAATTACAATTTTCAATTTTTTTTTTCTGAGTTCATGAAATCCACCATCACTCATTTGGTGTGCATGGGGTAAATCCACGTTTTCGCACGATAGTCTTTACACTATTTATTCCACCACATATTTTCCTATTTTAACTTGCAAACTGTCGAAATTTTAGTTAGATTCGGGCCAACACAAAATGATAAAAACTTCGATTGGCTCCACTTGGACCAATCCTAAAATCTTCCCCGGCCCGAACCCGATCTTTTGCTACCACTAGTTATAGTTTTAAATTTCAATCGTCAATGTTTTTTGCATTGTGCAAGCGCTATATTGCACAAGCTATGTACGAATTATATTTACTTCATATTATGATTTATATAGTATAAAATTACAAAATTATTCTAATTATGTATGAGAAATAGAGGTATATATACATGTGCAAACTTCCATTGTAATATATGGTATCTTTCTTCTTTGGAATTTTCAAAACCCGGTTAAAGACTAGCTTTTTTTTCGTCGATACTTATAATGTTTCAAAAGTTTTTGCATCTTTATGTGATTATTGAATTTTTGGTGGGCATATGCTTCCTTAAGTTTGCCTATTTCATAATTCATAATTTTTGTCCTAACTTTTAGGGATTTCATATATGCATTTAAAATTATCATAGCTTAGTCAATCTATGTTAATTTCTTCTTCTTTAGAGTAAATTTATCATGATTTGTGTATAGATATACTGGTTTATAAACAAAAGATTGGAGAACACAATAATTTCATTTTGTTGGGGGCCTCTATCGTGAATACTGTTTTTGATCTCTATTTGAACCCTCAAACGATCTATTTACTTCTGAGTCCTCTAATGCGATCTATTTATCTTCAAAAGAGCTTTGTGTGAACATCTTATGAACCCTAATAAGATTTTCATAGAGAAAGTTATGTTAATTCTATAAAACGTGTCAAAGAACTCAAACTACGTCGGAGTGGTGTTCATGATCGTGACCCACTTATGAACGCTGATTGATGCGTATGAGATGTCCATGCGTATGAGATGTCCATACGAAGCTCTTTCAAAGATAGACAGTTTGAATTAGACGCCTCATAAGCAAAATAGATCGTTTAAATGCTTAGAAGAGCGCAGGAGTTATGCTTGCGATTGTGGCCCACTATGGCACCCACGACCATGTCCCATGATGGCACCCACAACTGTGGCCTATGACCATGTGGGTGACGGTCGTAAGCCACTATCTTGGTTCACCAGCGTGGGCTTAAGAATATGAAACATTAATAGAACTATAATAACTTTCTCTACAAAACTATGATTGAGGTGTACGAGAAGTAAACGAGATTGTTTCAGGGCTGCGAAGTATTCTGACGGGAATTGGATATGCTAGTTAGTTACCATAAGGTGTTGTGTATTTTTGCTTGTTGATTTTAACGTCAAGAACAACCTCTCTTACAACAAATTAAATAAAGGTTTTTGAAGTTCATAAATATGAACAATCTCTGTCAAGCATAAATTGAATGCTTAAGATCTTTTTATTTTTTTGGGTATTTTGTAAAGGAGAAGATCTAAAATAATTTTGAAAAGGCTATAAAATAGTGTTTGTCAACATCAACAACTTTTTTCAACCACGTGGAGGGGTCACTTAGTCTTCTAAAGTGAAATGGTATAAAAAAATCATACTTTTATAAATGAGGATAAAAAACATCTACTTTTATGAGAATGATATTTTTTATTTATTTAGGTAAATAAAAAGTTGAGATGTGACAAAAACTATGAAAAATGTATTAATAGAAAATATAGGGGAAAACAAACGTGACTTTGATGCTCCGCAGAAGCACAGACTACTTGTGTTGCTGCCGCCGGAGGCAGCGGTAATGGGTGGTACTAGCAGACTGGCACTGGGTAGAGAATATCGTCTGCCCTATACTACAGCCGAATTCCTTGACCCATACAATTTCTAAAGTCTGCAAAAAATGAGAACCAAATTGCATTAAAATTATCATAACTGACACCGAAAAAAGTAATCAAATAACATAGACATATACGAGATCATATGTTCAAAAATTAATTGATAGATAAGTAAAAGATAAGTTTTTCATCATGCGAGCCAGAGCTTGATGCCATTAGAGAGAGAAGAGAAGAAACTAGAGACGAGATAGAGTCGGTTAGGGATGCCCACAGTTCCAAAACCACCGGTTCTGCTTCGGAACCACCGGTTATGGTTCCATGGGCACCGGAACTGTAACAGAACCATTAAGGCTAGAGATGGTTCTGATTTTGAATCGGAATCCGGCGGTTTCGGTTCAAAACCGGCGATTTTCAGCGGTTCTGGTTCTAGTTTTCTGAAAAAAATTTAATCGAAGACAAATTCAAGTGTAACAAAGAGAAATTATATTAGTATAAGTTAAAAAAAATATATTTGAAAATTGCAATTATTTATTGATAATTCAAATGTAAACGTTACATTATTATATTACAAATACAACGAATTACAAAGTCGAAGATTTTTTAATTAATAAAATAAACAAATTAAAATTACAAAATAAATTTTACCTTACAAATACAAGCAAACTTACAAATTGCAACAAAGTCACATACATTACTACAAAGTACAAAGTACAAAGTACAAAGGCTAAAGGGGAAAAAGAAAAAAAAGAAGGAAAATGACTTGAGCTCAATTTAAATCCTTAAAGTTAGACTTTAAAATTTTAAGTTGAGTTGCCTATGTATCCTGATCGAGTAATCAAAGCCCACGTAGTTCTCTTACCTTGACTTACCTATTCAGCTTCGGATTCTGTAAATTCTTCAACGTCGCTCTCCACACGAATATCCCAATCCAGTTCTTGAGCCCTCATTTCCGCCTTGGCCCAATCATCAAGCAACATGGTGGCTTCCATGTTTATTGTTGACATGTTTCTCCTTAGTCCGTCCAAGACGCAATCGACAGTGCTAAAAGGTTGCTCAACAGCGACGGTTGAAGCGAGAATTGCAAAAATCTCATTTGCCATGGTGGCAAGTATAGGATAATCTTTCTCATGTGTTGACCACCAATCTAGGCTGTCGAGTTGGTGGTGTTGATGACCTGCATCTTTAAAAATAGCACGAGATCCCAAATATATGTCTAATTCACTGTTAGCTCTACCTCTATGTGTTGTATCATTGTATAATGATGCTATTTTCATTGCTATTAGGTCATTACAATCTATGACTAGGTATCCATAGTTACTAAAGTTAGAATCACTACTAGATGTAGTGTTAATTTGATGATCATTATTATACTTTGTTTTATAATCCTTAAATAGGTTACGTAAGGCTACATCTAACTCAAATTTAACTTATTCTACGTTAGGAAGATCTAATTCAAATGAAATTCCAGAATCTAAACTAAATTAGGCTAAGTTTGTAAGATGTAAGTTTAGTAAAGTTGCATAATAACAATCTAAAAGTCCACAAACACCACCTAATTTCCATTTTGGATCTAAACATTTAGCATCTAAAAATACCGTTGGAATTTTCCTAAAATATTTTAACCATTATTGGACCATATAAAATGTTATAATTTTTGCCATTTCTTTCCTATAATATTTTTTTATTATGAATTAATTTTACGGCTTTTCTAATTGTTTCTACATAGTAATTAAATAAATATAAGGCATCTTGAACACACAAATTTAAAATATGACATATATATCTAACATGAAAATAGCGTCCATTAATAATAGGGGAACATGCGACAATGAGTTAAGAAATACTAGCAATAGTAGCAGATGTATTATCAAAACCAACAGAAAATATTTAATTAGTTAATTGATATTCATTTAAAACTTGAATAATTAATTGAGGAATAGCTTGAGCAGTATGTGGTGATGGAAATTCCTTAAATGCAATTAAATGTTTGTTCAATGCCCAACTATTATCTACAAAATGAACCGTAATTCCCATACAGATTTTTTTTATATGCATCAATCCACACGTCAAAACAAATAGAAACTTTATGACCTAAGTCCACTAAAAATTTCGCTAATTCAATTATTTTGTTAAAGCATTGTTTCAATATAGATCTAGTCAATGAACTTTTATTTATTTTTTTAGCACTTTGATTATAAGCTTGTATTACACTATATTCATATCTATTATTGCCATATGTATTAAAATGTAAATGTTGCATAGCAACATATCTAGCCATGACACCAGTTGAATCTCTATGATCATATTTAAAAAAGAGATGGCATACCTGTTTGTGATGAACCCGTTTGAGGGCCTGGTTGAAAGTTTAGTTGAGTTTGGGTTGAGCCGATCCCAAATTCCACTGCGTGATTTTTCTCCATATGCTTGATAAACGTACCGTATCCACCACCATGTGTAAATTTGTACTTTGTATTGCAATA
>JAYDZE010491999.1:0-34176 GCA_034509125.1 Monilaria moniliformis
ATTATTATTATTATTATTATTATTATTATTATTATTATTATTATTATTATTATTATTATTATTATTATTATTTGATTAATGCATGTACATATAACTGCATTACACAGAGGCCCAAAATTTTACTACTGAAGCCCAACTTTATTTCCTTATTGCAATCCAAGTATCTTTTCTTCCTAGCCCATAAATGTCAATTTCTCTACCTAATTATCATTTTATTGATTACATTTATAATCTCTCTCTGTATTTCCATATTAGTACGTAAATCGGGTTTTGCCAAATTACAAATAATTACAATATTTCAAAACCGACTACTGAGCCATTAACCGCGTTCGGCGTTAGACGGTTACAGTGAACCAGTACCTAATTAATTTCGATTCGATTCGATAAAATAATTATTCCATAACTAAAATCGTATAAGCAAAGCAAGCACAGTCAAACAATTTCTTTTATTTCTTATTAAAAATATTCATATTATCAATATTATCTGCGAATAATTAATAAAATTATATGAATAAAAATTTCTTTTTACTTTTGTTTGACTTATTCATCCAATCCTGCTGCTCAAGTACTCTACCAAACCAAAAAAAGTTTGACAAACTGAGTCATCAGTCAACGATCAAACCTCCAACTGCGTGGATCCATCCACTAGGAGCTCGCCACGTGGATTCGTGAAATGTCGGAGTATCCAATTTACTCCTCCGTTTCTTTCCCCCAAACAAGATTTTCGTTCCTATTCGATCTGTCGGCGTGGGATCTCTCCTCGGTAAAGGTCTCTCTCTCTCTCTCTCTGGTTTGTTTGGTCTTGATCTGCTAACTTTTACGATTACAAATATGATCCATATTGTGGGGTTTAAGATTTAAAGACCCAGTAATCGTGTTAGATTATTGAAACTTGGATCACGAATTTGTGAATTTTGGATTAGAACATTTAGAATTTGCGTATTGGTGTGTTTTAATTTTAATTTGTGGACTGAAGTTATTATCCATGGGGATACAGTATATGTAATTTTCAAGCTATGTGAATGTGGGGTTTTCTTTTTTCGTACCGCTTCAGTTTGAGGTTTAATTATCTGTTCGTAATTTCATAGGCAGTTTGGTGTTTTGAGGTCAAAATATGGAGGGTGGGTTTGGGGAATCGATGAATAGGCAGCCCCCAAGCCCTTCGTTTGCAAGCAGTAGCAATAACAATAGTGATGCTGGAAATTTTGAGTGTAATATATGCTTCGATTTGGCTCAAGACCCTATAGTTACTCTTTGTGGTCACCTCTTCTGCTGGCCTTGCCTGTACAAATGGATTCACATTCACTCGCATTCACATGAATGCCCCGTTTGTAAGGCTCTTATTGAAGAGAAGAAGTTGGTTCCTCTATACGGGCGTGGAAAGAATTCCACTGACCCTCGCTCTAAGTCAATTCCTGGAGTTGAGATTCCACATCGTCCCATGGGTCAAAGGCCCGAAACAGCTCCTCCACCTGATCCAAATGCTAATGCCAATGCGTTTGCACAACAAGGATATGGATTTATGGGAGGCTTTGGCCCCTTTGGTGGTTTTGCACCTATGGCTAATGCTAGATTTGGAAACTTTACATTATCTGCAGCACTTGGGGGACTACTGCCGTCATTCTTTAACATTCAAGTGCATGGATTCCCAAATCCCAACTTGTATGGAGCAGGTCATGGTTTTCCATACGGGTATCCTAATACATTCCATGGTGCACATGCTCAGGGATTCCCTTATCATGGAAACCAGCAACAGCAAGCGGATTCCACCTTGAAGCTCCTATTGCTGGTGATTGGTTTGAGTGTGCTTCTAACTTTAATTTGGAGTTGAGGTAAATCATCAGTTGGTGCTTGAATTTCGACAAATATCTGTGCCTTCCTGTATATATGCTAGTGCATTTCTTCTATGCGAGTTCTATTTATTGTATCCTTCACTTTTTTTTGTGAGGCAACTTTAGTTTTTTATAACATCTGAAGTGTTATTAATAAACAGCTGTTTAGTAAGTTTGTTTAAATGTATGCTCTGCCATTTCTGAAATGTATGGTGTATCAAGGAACAGAGATTGCATTGGAATTCAGTGGTGAGGTGAAGCATCATCTGAGAGTTACAGGTTTCTTTAATTAGCAGTTTGACGTGGTGTCATGATCTGCATCTTGAATTTTAGGGCATTGCTGTTGTCGATAGGTACTCGAATTTCACTTCTATTGCATTTGAGATCAGTCAACACTCGTATAGCTCAATAAGTTGTATTACAAATCACAGCAATCTAGACTCACTTCTTAGAATTTTTGTGGGTTGTCCCTGTGATACAAGGTTCCATGTTTCATTGGATTTTTATCTTCACTTATTGTATTGGCTTTTATTGAAACAATGGACTCTTTCAATCTAACTCTCAAATTGATTTTAGATTGTTCCTAGATGTGTCAATTGATAACACTTAATCTTCTTTACAGATTTTGAATAATTGGCAAATAATTTTTATTTGATTACAGGAGTTCATGGAAAAAATGAACCTTCTGAAATGAAGGAAAGGAACATCAAAGAAGCAAAGCTTCAGTAATTGTTTGCTTATCTGGGGAGAATAGTCTGGGATGGGGGGTTCATATAGACTCTTCTATGAAGTTCAACTGTTTGTGAAGATAACTAGATCTCTCTGATTTTGCTATCTCCTACCACAGATTTTCCTCATTCTTTTGAATTTCCTCTAATGCGGTGACCAGAGGGGTCGTTTAGGCCAAGTTTTTATATGTATCTTGAAGCTTTGTGCCCAGAGGACGTGCTCTCCGTGTTTGACTGGAGAAACATACATACATGCTCTGATAAAAATGAAAGATTAGTAGTTCCAATTATCCATCTCCTTTTTTTGAATGGAACAGGGGATTCTCCTATAGTGTCCTATTCACAATGCTGATGTCTCTTCTCTCTTTGAGCTTTTTATCTTTTCTGTCTTGACTTTGACAGTGAATCAGCTTATGTTAATATGATTCTTTATCCTGGGAAAAAGAAACAAGCAACCAAACAATAGGCATCTTTCTGCAGTGACTTTGAGTTCATGATTTTCCTATAATGCATGAGAGTTGGGTGGGTTGCGTTTCTTGAGATGAACCCACTCACACATATAAACGTTAGATGTGAAATAAATATATAATCAGAATATTTCCTATATTCAATAACTAATTCACAACTAGATGCAAGGGTAGATCACTAGTATTGATAATTCTTAATTGTCCAGGGTTCTAGAAATATTTTCGTAATTTCAAATTTTGGATACTTTAATGGTCATAAGTTATAATTTGTCAATTTTTATCTTCAAGTTAGTATTTTTTCTAACTTAATTATTTGATTGTATAATTTTTATAAGAAACTATTGAAAAATAATTTATGTTACACTATATAAATTGAAGAAAGTGTTAGTAAAAGAATTTTTCCCAATAAATTGGTGTATTTTAAAAGTACCATCAAATTAAACATCATGGGCTAGAAATTGCTGCACAAAAAACGTGTTTAGAATTAGAATATCAACTACAATTTTTTTTTTTCTGAAAAGCGTACGGAATTTCAGCGTTTCTCAAAATATCGACGCCTATCGTCTTTAACGCATTCCGGTAGTCTTATCGCAGCAGACATCAATGGCGTTGGCCACCAAACCCCTCTCCTCTCTGTCTTCCGTCTCCTCATTCTCCACTCCCCACCCCTTACACAACCGTAACTCATTCCTCGTTTATCCCAAATTTCACTCCCGCGCACTACCCCCTCCCATCATTTGCAAATCCACCCAAACCGACGCCGCCGACTACCCGCTGTCAGCGCCCGAACTCGACGGCGCCGGAGCCGCCGCCCCAACTAGATGCGAAGTATTCCTCCAAACGCACCACTCTTCAGCCGCTTCCTCCGCCGTTCTCGCAGAGATAAAGAAAAAGAAGAAGGAGAAGAACTTAGAGAAGGCTGCGAAATCCTCTTCCTTCAATGGCCCTAGCTGTTATGGCTGCGGTGCCCCTTTACAGAAATCCGAACCCGATGCTCCGGGTTACGTCGAGCCCGAGACGTATATTCTGGTGAGCTATGACGTTGTGGGAAAGCCTGGACTGATTTATGGTTGATTGCTTGAGCGCGCGTGTGTGTGTTTTATGCGTTTTCAGAAGAAGAAACATAGGCAGCTACAAACAGTGATATGCGGGAGGTGCCGGCTTTTGTCGCACGGGCATATGATCACCGCAGTTGGTGGCAATGGAGGCTATTCCGGTGGGTAACAGTTTGTCACTGCGGAGGAGCTTCGGGAGAAGCTGTCGCATTTGCGCCATGAGAAAACACTCATTGTGAAATTGGTAATTGTTTTGTAATTTTGGTGCCTTTTATAGCTTGTTGCAATGATAATAAGATTGCATGTTAGTATTTTTCTATCTAATTGGGAAATTATCGGGTAATTAATTGTACATAGGTTGATATAGTGGACTTCAACGGCAGCTTCTTGGCTCGTGTGCGTGATCATGTTGGTGCAAATCATATAATTCTTGTCGTGACAAAGGTAGCTTTGATTGCTAGTCTTTGCAGCCTTGAGTGGTTTCCATTATCTTTTTGTATTGCTCAGTTTTGAATGTTTCCAAGATAGTTATAAACTTTTATGGTCAATGGTTGTAGGTTGATCTTCTTCCAAAGGGAACTGATTTTAATTGTGTTGGTGATTGGGTTGTGGAGGCGACAATGAAGAAGAAATTAAAGTGAGTTGTATTACATTTGCCGGATTTTTATTTGAAGATAAACGAGCTATGCCTTACCATTTTTCCTTGCGGTGACACCTTATGCTTCTGCTTTCATCTACTTTAACTGGAAACTGTTGTGATGGCTGACAGTGATGGCTTCGTAAAATGATACTGATAACACTTTAATGAGCTGCTTCTCTTGGGCACTTCCCGATTGCTGCCCTATGAACGATTTGATTTAGGGGCATGTTTGACTTATGTTTAATTTATTCCGGAGTCTATGAAGTAATATAAGTCATAAGTATCCTTGAATGCCCAACATATCATGATTCCCTTCCTGTAGTTTCCTCATAGATCGGCAGCTAAGTGTTATGAAAAAATGCTATTATGCAGCGTACTGAGTGTACACCTGACAAGTTCTAAGTCTTTGGTGGGCGTTGCCGGTGTGATCTCAGAAATTCAGAATGAGAAGAAGGTCAGTGGCCAACTAAGGCTTCCGTTGTTATTTATTTTTTTGTTTAACTTGATTGACTACCCTGAAAATCATGCTTTGAAATGCTGAGAACGCATAGAAACAATTAACTAGCATGGGTTTCTGTTAAATCTTTGCATGTTATTATTAAAAGAATGCTCAATTTTCATCTGATAAATGTTAAATCCAGATATCTTGATGCAGTCCAATCCTATGTCGGAAACTACTCGTTAGCAGGCGCCTTAGATATTTACATAGTTAAACTTAGTTTCTTTCCCCTTTTAAAATAATATTCGGACTCCTCCCAATAAGATCTCATGCATCATCAATATGGTTAATTGGTTATACCTGTTGGATGAATATGTTGAGCATATCCCCTATAAATATTGTATTGAAGTATGCATGTGCATTTGTACTTTGTAGGCATAATTGTACCAGTCACTTAAATGTGCTTTTAGGGTAAGGTAAACCCACCTTGTGTTTCGTGGACTGGTTGTTGTGTTGTTTCTTAGTTCATAGATGTATGTCTCATTTTGAATAAGTATTACGATCTCGTATACCTTTAATGCTTCTTAAACTTATAAGCACTTAAATCTGGATTTATTGTTGCAGGGAAGGGATGTCTACATATTGGTAAGTCTATTCTGTTGTCCAGGTTAAGTGCAGCATTTATTCCTTATGTTCATTTACTGCTCAGAGGTCCACGTGCGTCTGCTTATGTAATACTTCATTGATCTAACAGGGTTCAGCTAATGTCGGGAAGTCGGCTTTCATTAATGCATTACTAAGTAAGCTCCTGTTGTTACGGTTTCCTTTCATATTTTTTTATTACAGAATTTATGTATGGGTTCTGATTGATATTTTTACTTCGCACAAAAATGTATAGTCCCAGAAGATCAATCATAACTTATGTCTTGTAGCAAAAACATTCTAGTAATAAGCATTCTTTACTATCATTAGGTGGATATATTTCCAATGTTTATGAACCTCAACTTTTCTTGGACGCTCTTAGTGATGCAGTAGCACCCTGGGTGTGGCTAAATACACCATTGTTTTTCATTTACCTACACCAATTTATAAGAACATCCATCACGACTTCAAAACTGTTGACTTGTGTAGAGAAAATGGCAGAATGTTTAGACACACCCTTCCATGTTCTGGGTTGGCATGCAAGTTACTAATTCTCAGTCTTTCCTCTTTTGCATCATTTTGATCCTATATATGAAATTATATTGAGACATCCTCTCCTTGTCATATTCATATTATTAATCTGGAGTTTTTGTTTATCATAGAACTGTTATCATATGAGGATCCAGTAGCTGCTGCTGCGAGAAGATACAAACCAATTCAATCTGCTGTTCCTGGAACTACTTTGGGTCCAATCCGGATTGAAGCCTTCCTAAATGGAGGGGTAAGTACAATCCAAGCTAAGTCTCCAAATGGTAGTGATATATTTTCAACCTGTATCAAAACAAAATCAAGAGAATTAAGAAAGTGTGATCATACCCCAAAAATTACAAATGAATTAGACACACCAGCTAAATCAGTTTGTTATAAATAATGACTATGGCATCAGATAATTAGTGCTTCCCAAGTCACTCACAATCATATCAATCAAGCCAATATTCTTCAAGACCGCACACAACCTTGTCATTATCAATATAATTAAACCCTCATGCTTTTGCTAGTTAGTAGAATTTATCAATTTTGATAGTCATTTTGTTTTTGATCACTTGTCACGTTTCATGAAATGTGGTAGCTATCTTACGCCAGAATTTCAGGATCTTGAAATGGGATTTTTTAAATAAATAATGGTAGCTACTCTAAAGATCAGTACTGTTGATGTTGCATCAGTGTTTTATTGCCAAACTGTTTTTGTTATTGATTCTCCAAATTGAAGGAATGCTGCCCCCCTTTTGCTGTAGAACTTATATGATACCCCTGGAGTTCATCTTCACCATAGGCTAGCCGCTGTGATCCATTCAGAGGATCTTCCTGTTCTTGCACCCCAAAGTCGACTCCGGGGTCAAACGTTTCCAGTATGTTTTCTTTCTCAATCTTGTTCACTAGACTACATAAACTTCTGGTGAACTTACTTTCCCTCACTTCACTTGTGGTGTAAAACAGAACACTTCTCTGATGTTAGATGACCCGTTAATGGACCAAATCAGATCCAGTGGATTGGTTGGTTTCTCAATCTTTTGGGGAGGTCTTGTCCGAATAGACATCATTAAGGTGTTTTATCGTATAACTAATTCTTATGCAAGTAGATCTTATTCCTATATGTTTATCTTTTTGTACTGACTAGTACTATGACAGGCTCTCCCAGAAACCCTTTTGACGTTTTATGGACCTAAGGCGCTTCAACTTCATGTTGTATCTACTGAAAAAGCCGATGAATTTTACCAGGTAAGATTGCAATAACATCGCAAAAGATCACCTTTCCCCTTTTCTTCATTCTATTGCAATTCTATGTCACAGGCATTAATGTGCGTCTTGATCTCTAATTCATTTAGTAGTGATTAGCTTCATTGATGGTACTGAGCCTTGTGTATGAATTGCAGAAAGAAGTTGGGGTCCTCTTGACTCCTCCAACTGAAAAACAGAAGGCAGACAGCTGGATGGGTCTTGAAGTGAAACGTGAGTTGCAGTTAAAATACCATGATGTCAAGAGGTAGTTGAAATCTTGCTAAAGCCAAAGATTTCCCTTCTTTTGATGTAACTCAGTTTCTTGCTGATTGCTAAAATTTTCTTCTCTCTGATCTCCTTTGCCTTCCTTCTTTCTTAGGCCCACCTGTGATGTAGCTATATCAGGGCTCGGGTGGATATCTGTTGAACCATTTGGTCCATCATTTGTGTTAGATGGAGTGGAAACTGGTGGTGAGATAGTTTTAGCAGTCCATGTTCCTAAGCCTGTGGAGGTTTTCATGCGGCCTCCTTTACCAGTTGGTGCCGCTGGAGGGAAATGGTACGAGTATAGGGAGTTGACAGAAATGGAACAGGAAGTAAGACCAAAATGGTACTTCTGAATTGGCTGTAGATTGCATACAAGGTGTCCACTGTATGTATGAAGGCCGCGCTGGATTGACAAGATGGTAAAAGGCTTTGAAAATGATACATTTCGAGTGCACGATGAGTGCAGAGGTAAGAAGAAAGTGCATATGTGCAGTTTGCCAAAGCTCAGCTTTTGATGTCCAAGAAGTGGAAGTATATCATAGAAGAGGATCCTTTAGCTTTAGTTCGTAGAATTGTGAAGTTAATTTTAAGATATATAGAAGGACATCACTAATTACTTGTCTTATTTGCTAGAATTAGGGGTGGTAATTCGATCGGTTCGGTTACTAACCGAACCGAACCACCGGTTAACCGAATAAGAAATGCCCCCAAATGCATAACCGGAACCGGAATCGAATAAGGTTCGGTTAGTCAACTAACTGATCAGTTATAACCGATCGGTTAGTCGGTTAACCGACAGTAACAGATTCAAAATTTTAAACTATATTATAAAATTAAATTTGTTACCAGTGGCCATTTTGGAAGCCCACTAGACTACATTACAAACCACTGTGTCCGCCTCACATTTTATAAATCTCTCAACCCTCTCCATCTCCACTTCCTCTTTGCAGTCGATGTGGGACAAGTTAGTATAGGAGCAAAATGCTCTTTGTTGTCGATGTGGGACAGGTTAGTATAGGAGCAAAATGGTATGCTTAAAAATAGATGTGGAGCTGGGGCTCGATCCCGGGTCTTTGACTCGCAAAGCATGCACTCCACCAACTCAGCTACATGCGCCAATTAATTATTTAATGAACAATATTATATATATTAACACGTAGTTCGGTTATTCGGTTATAATCGATCGATTATCGGTTATAACTGATAATCAAAATTTTCCTTACACGCTAACCGAAATCGAACCGAAACCAAAAATATTGGTTATCGGTTAACCGATAACCGACCTTGTTCGGTTCGGTTATCGGTTAACCGATAACTACCTAACCGATTTATCACCCCTAGCTAGAATGTAGAGATGTCAATCGGGTCACCCACCGGGTACGGGTTAATCGGGTTAGTTATAGTGAATTTGAATTTTTTCCATTTTGTTTATATACTATTATTCATATTAGTATATATATATATATATATATATATATTAAATATAAATTAAATGATTAATTTTATTTTATTTTTTGTATTTATTAATTTTATCAAAATTATCATTAAAGTGACGAATCAGTTGTCAAACAAAGTGGAAGAATATGTAATAGTTGCACTTAGTACTAGTCCATCGGGTTTCGAATTATGGGCTAATCTGGTTCGGGCTAATCGAGTTGGAATTTTATCGGGCTATAAATTTACAACCTCAATCTTCTAAATTAGCGGGCCAAGCCAGCGGATTCGGGTTGGACTGACATCCTTAGTAGCACATTTGTTGTGTATTTATATACTTTTGTGATTAGAATCCAACAAAATGTGAGATTATTTGGACCGGACTTGGTAAGAGCATATATTCTTGACATTTCACACAAAGAAACGTGGTTCTACGATATCTTTTCAATCAAATAACTTGCCAGAATTGCCAAACTCATTTTCAATATAAAGTTAGACTTAGATCTTGATATATCACGTGGAGATGGTCTCATGCTCTCATATACAACTCCCACATTGTTCAATGGTTTTTATGTTGGCATATTGCATTTTCTAAGAACTATCTCCAAAGTGAGCTCATAAATAGATGGTATTCACTTTTCACATTGCTACATAAAAAGAATTGAAACATCGTTAAAGGTTATGATAAAATTAATTTTAAAAATACAATTATTAAAGACTGGGATATAATCGATCATTAATCCGTATTAATATTGCCCAGACTTTTTATTTTTCTTTCTTGTTTTGCTCTTTCAAGCTTTTGCCATCGTTCGAAACATCTATTTATACGTTTTGTGCAGATATCCTCGATAACTCTATCAAATGGGAATATATTGAAAAGAATGATAAAAATGATTGATTTAAGTTATGGAAGATTTTTTCTTTGTATTGAAATTAATGATCCAAAAAGAGGGGGGAAACTCCCTTCATTTTATAATCACCCTCTTTATATTAATTTTGTACCGGTTTTAAATATTAACCATAATTGAAGCAATAATTCGACAACCATGAGTGAGCTTGCTCAGATTTGGCCAAGCTATGTCACTTGTTATAATTGGTGATTAGAACAGTAATGTACTTCGGACACATACTTATCTGACCATAAACACAAATATCACGTTTGTGTCAAAAATAGAATAGTTACCCATAAGGTACAAAAACTATTTCATGAGTGAACTAAATTAGCTAAGAATAGAATAGAATAAAATAAAGGGATAATTGCCATTTAAATCATAATTTTTCATTGACTTCAGGTCAATCCCATAATTTTTGAAATTAGAACATAAAATCATAACTTTTGACATTTTCTCAATTATCACACGTATCAAAATTCCAGTGAAATTGGTGGTGACGTGTCAGCCGAAATTCCCTATGTGGACAAAACGTTCGTTCTTCAAAACGATGTCGTTGAGATAATAGTCTTTTAAATCATGACTTTTCGTTGAATTCCGGCCTACACGTCACCACCAATTTCACCGAAGTTTTGATCTGTGGGATAATTGAGAAAATGCCAAAAGTTATGATTTTGTGTTCCAGTTTCAAAAGTTGTGAGATTGACCAAAAGTCAACGAAAAGTTATGATTTAAATGACAATTATCCCTAAAATAAATAGTTTCATTTAGGATGGTGTAATGGTGAACTGAGTATTCTCGAGGCCAAATGAATCTCTCAATGCTTTTATTAATTTGTTAGATCTAATTTTTCAAGTATAGTTTGTAGGAAAACGAATATGATTAATTCAATACGCACTGAAAGTGACAATTTGCGAGCATATGAACATAAAAAAAAAAAAGAATAAAAAATAAAAATCCCAAATATAAATTTTATGGAACGTGATTAAATTTGAAGGAGAGATTTTTTTTTTCTTCCTTGCAAGATCATGGACCAAACCTTTTGCTTTGCATAGAAAATGTAGCACATGAAATTGCCCCAATGCCAAAAACGTTTTATTACTACAAATGCTTGACTTGGCCATGTGGCGTAGTAAAGCTTCACGTTGTAGCGCTTTTTCCATTTCGATGAAAAAGCGTTTCCAAGGTCACATGCTGGGCACATGCGCTCCGGGGTATCTTCGAAATTGAGGAGATGCCACGTGGACCAATAAGCGAGTAGTTTTAGATGGAGCTCCCTCGTCCACTACTTCACTCTTGCGCTGGGTCCCACTCATTTCTCAGCCACAAATATGAGTCGACACGTTCTCTCCGAGCTCCCCAAATTGCCCCTCACACCTTTTCATGTTTTGGTTTCCTTTTGCGGTATTGCATCATATTAGTATAATAATTATTCTTAGATAGAGCATCGAATTTTGAGCATTAATTAATTATGTAATTTTCTCAAATAATAATAATAATATGTAAATTTTGAAGAAAAATTGAAATTGTAAAAGAATATCATTCAAATAAATAAATTAATTAAGATATTATAAAGACCATATAGTATTAGGATATAATTCACCTTTATATTTTTTAAAATTTAAAAGATATTAAGTCAAGTGGAGTGGGTTAAAAGTTATGGTTAAATATAAAATGTATGGTTATATTAAAGGGTTATCACTACTTTATATCTGATAAGTTGCCCACAATAAAATAATGAGATATTATTTTTTATTTCTACATAAAAAGTAATATTAGTATTTTTCAAAAAAATATCTGTCTGAGCATTTAGCAACATAAAGTAAAGAATTAATACTCTCCATCTCATTAAAAATATTTCATTTTTATTTTTAGTTTGTCCCACTAAAAATGTCACACTTTCATATTTGAACTTTTTTTACATTTTAAACAACATTTTCTCTCTTATCTAACAAATTTTTTTCTTAAATTATTATATTATCTCTTATCATTAATATATCTAATAATTCTTTCATTTTATTTAAATATTTTAAATAAAAATTTCTAAAATTTCGTATCATCCACCAAGTACGATATATTTATCGGGACAGATGGAGTATTAAGTAAATAAAACTATTACTTTACATTTCTGACACGAGAAACAAGATAAGCACAGGCAATATAGTAATTTGAGCGAGGGAGGGGCAAAAGTGTCCGTTGAGACAGAACAGAAAACCATAAATAGAACCTTTGTTTTTAGTCCAGACTCTAAAGGTTACTGTTAAGGTTTCTGCCATTCAAAGCTTCTGCCTCAGCCTCACAATTTACAACCACTTCCCATCCTCAAATTCAACCAAGTTTACCAACTGGTAATCCCTTATTTCTTTTACTCTGTTAGCTGCTTGAATTTTGTTCTGTGTTTTATGATTAACTTCCAAAACCTCAGCTTTAATCTGATTAAATTGCTCTGTTTTTCGTTGCTTGAGGGCTCTTGCTGCAATTTCTATGGTAATTCTTGTACTGGCTGAAATAATTCATCCTCTGATTTCAACTACATGCAAAACTGAGTTTGACAAACTGTTTGGATTTGATTTCCTTTTCTAGATGCCTAAATTTAGGCACTTTGTTGAATTTAGTGTTTACTTGGACAAATCAATTAGGTTAAGTTTGTTGGGGTTGCTTGGAGCAAAAAGAAATTGTAATTTTGGTATATAAAAAAAGAAATTAGATGCATGAGCTAGGAGGTTAACGGGCTCGTTTCTCTTTAGTTTGATGATGGAATAAGTCTACTTGGTGTTTGTAGAATGCAGTGTAGCATAATCTTGATGTGCTGTTCCTGTAGATACCGATGTTTTTCAATATAGTAATTAGGGGATGGAGGGAGTATTCTCGTTCTACATATATATATACATGTTTTTTTCTGACATCTTTGTACTATGTAATCAGGCCATGGAGTGGTACTATGGCAGAGGCGACGAAGATGTCACAGTCCCGAAAGATGAGGAGATGTTCGAGGGGCTTCCATCATCGCCCGGTAGCTGGCCTTCATGGGCGAACATAGTTGGAAATTGCAGCTCCCAAAAGAAACTGAATTCATCAGAGGTGGAGGAACTCTTCAACGAGCCGATGTTCTCAAGGCATGCTTCTTGCCAGCAGAGTGCTTGTGACCGTTCGGATGTTCACCTAAAGGATCTTCCCAACATAGAAGAGGCGGATGACATTTTCTTGTACAAGCGTACTACTTTCATTGGCTTCAGATACTTCCTTTTTTGCATATGTGCATATTTGCCACTTTGGTTGATGTGCATAGATTCAGAGGGCTAATTTCTTGATTCCTCCATTGTCTATGCAGTGATTCGCTTTTCAAAG
Organism: Monilaria moniliformis; assembly: GCA_034509125.1. Taxonomy (NCBI): domain Eukaryota; kingdom Viridiplantae; phylum Streptophyta; class Magnoliopsida; order Caryophyllales; family Aizoaceae; genus Monilaria; species Monilaria moniliformis. Next base: position 13,522 of record JAYDZE010491999.1, read on the forward strand.
TGGGTGCCGGAGAATCAGAGGGATCTCAGAGTTCAGCTAATATCGCACAAACTTCAAGCTGGAACGACATGATGACGTTTGATTTTAGCAATGATGTTCGAGACAGTACAAATGACGTTTCAAGCATGGACCATTTTTCACATGAACAGGTTGGTTACCAAACAGTTCACTATTTTGAAGCATTAGAAATTGATCATTGATGCTTAGGCTTATATTGAAAACTATAATACAAGGCTTTATATACTCTCAATTAGCCATGATTTTCTTTTTTGGTGCGTAGAAGATTACTGCTTATATGTCTTATGAGATTAACAACTTCATAGCAAAAAGTAAACACAGCCTCTTATCTGGATTCTGATCTTTGCTTCTAAACTTTTCTTAGAAAAAAAAAGGATCTTATTCTGCTAAAAGAACATGTTTTTCACGAGCTTGGCATAGATTGCTAGAAGTTGAGGATATGCGTTTATAGTGTTCTGGTACGGCTCTGGTAAAACGGCTTTACAGTTTGGGATAAATAAGGGAAACGAAATGATATAGCTTAAACTACCACATTAAAGAGGTGTGAAATCTTGGTGTGCTGCTTACTTTCTCAGTTGTAATTATATGTTGATCGAAGTAACTAACTGATCTTGGCACTCGACATTCCAGGAACTGGATGCTGAAACTTGCATGTTCGAAGAACAATCTGATCAGTGTGAAGATTTTAACGAGTACATATCCATGGACGAACCTGTGTTACTGGAGCTACAGAATTTGACTCAGCAGGTATATTTCCAATCTAATATCCCTATGGAAATGGTGTACTGTGTTTTTACTACTTAAAAAGATGCTGATCATTTTGATTACTATGTGGAATCTATAGTTGGCCAACACAACCAGAGTTTGCTTTCGCGATTCTCTGTACCGCCTAGCAGAGAACTCGAGATACCAGACAAATTGCAGTCAGAACGGAAAAGAAGACATGAACAACTGCAAATCAATTTCCAGCTCTGGACCATCTAGGTATAAATTTTCTACATTACTACATTATTTCCATTTTTCACCTATTTCAATCATGTCATTCTTTGCTAAAAAATATTTAAAATATTACATTTGATATCAAATAGGTATACTCTTAAGCATCATTTGAGATTGAACTGATCATCTATCTTTTACATCCAGGTCTCAGGAATCCGACTCTGAGGACACGAAATCCATTGACAGAACAGTTGCTACGCTCCTGTTCACCACGATGCAGTTGTGCAATTCAGCCGCAGAAACTTCAACAACGTCAGATCTCGAACTTGAACGAGAATACCAGGCCAACTCGTATTGGTACCATCCGTGTTCCTCAGCTCCATCTCTGTGCATCGTCCCAGGAGGTGACGCTGAGGTCCCAACATTCGATTAGATGGATCGACCATTTCCACGACCAAGTCATACCGCCCTCTCCCTCGGTTGGGATCAATAGAAACTCGACCGGCAAAGCCATGGTGTAAAGAAAATAGGTATTTCTTTTTCGTTATTCGGTTTATTTTATGGGAGAGAGAGAAGGGAGGATTTGCATCTGTATGACTCAAGAGTTGTGCGCCGCTGACAATTTTGATCGTGTGAAAAGTTTATGTGTAGTGTCCTTTTGTTTTTGGCTGACTAAAAGATACAGTTTTGTTGTAATGTGTGTATATATATGACAGTTTGATTTGTGGCCGGAAAATCTCTTGATTTATTATATGTTGCAGCATTAAATACGCAAGTCGAGATTTTTCCCATTAAAGCAATGAATATGAGAGGCAACGCCGCCATACCGAAATTGTGAACAACCTTCCTTCTTATTGAGACGGCAGAACTCGGAGGCGGCGGCGTTGGCGCGCCGTGGGGGGTTGTGTTATTTCTTCTAGAACAGTGGTCGAAAATCTCATGCCTCCATGCAGTGGTTGTCTTTGTCACAGATGAAATTGTATTTGTTTGCCTCGCTCAGCCTAATTTCGTCGTTCCCGCTCTCGTAGACGGCGATTACTCCGTCGCCGGCATTGCAAGATCTGTAGGTTGCACCACTTGTTTCATTATGTTGCGCTTTCCAGCAGTGTGTTGCAGCAGCAACAATAGTAACTCTTGAATGAATGATTTGTGTAAGAATACGACAGTTGAAGTTTAAACCTAGTACATCTCCGACCGTGAAATTGTACTTTTCGGACCATATAAGGAAATCAGTTGCCGTGCCTGAGCTCCATCCACTTTCATCACCAACGGTATACACTTCAGAAACAGCAAAATCAAGAAACAAGAGATGGGTCATGAAGATTGAAAACTATGATATTTTAATTGCGTCAATATCTACTAACTATCATAACATAATCCATTAGATTTAAAAATGAATGGTTCATATTTAATTATCATACATAATAATTGCCGTGTTTTGAATTTAGTTGTTACCTAGATTCATGCAACATTAAGTGATGCATATCTCCACTAAATCATGAAACTGTATTTTTAGCCACAAAAATACAAGATAATAAATATACCTAAATTATATCACATAATTATGACGATGTGGAAGTTATACAAAATGGAAATAATAAAATCATTAAATTTTGATGTATCAATATAACTATGATATACAATCATTATAACTAACTATCGATATCAACATATATATAACAATCAAAATCCTTACAATAGGAAGAATTCCTCATATTAATTTAAAATCATCAACAATAATATAGAACCATCATCATTATATAAGAAAATAATATATCTTTATATAGTGATATGTATTACATTTTAAAACCGAAAAGCATTATACTGCACAACAATAAATCACTAATCGGTATGGATTACATCATTTATCATCACAAACACTAACGTATATCATTATATGCAATTCATTATATCATTAGTGCCGCTTGCGTAATGAAAATGTTTTGCAATGAAAATTCATTCGTAATTATACCAAGTTCATAAATGCTTTGTTGTTTCAATTAAGATACATGGCATAAACAGGGACGATTAGATCTCGAAATCGGATTACTATAAATTAGTGTTCGTTCTTTATTAAGAAAGAGTTCGAATTTGAATACATCTCTATATATACATATATGCAAAAATGAAGAAGAAGAAGAAGAAGAAGTGTAGTTGTGGACTTAGTTAAGAACGTTATGATTTATGGTTCATGCAAAAGGCGTTGCCGTTATTATAGGATATAGAATTTGACACGCTCTTCCATCACTTCAAAATAGGTCTACCCCTTCTTGGGCTTTCAATATACATGCCTCAAACCAATTGGGCCTGACCCAGTTTTTTTGTCTTTGTCAGACATAATTTAAAATATTTTTTTAATAAAAAAATGAAAATAAAATAGGTTTTAAATTGTCTAAAGATCCAATTTGCAAGAAGAAAAAAGATGTGATCTCATAGATCACTTGAGATCCTACATCCCACTTTCTTGTGTCACACTTGTGTACCATTTTCAATTTTTTTTTCAATTTCTAGTATTTTAGTTTAATTTCGTAATTGTTAGTTAGGATTTAGTAACAAATTAGCAACATAACTATTTAGAGTATTTAATTTCAGAGTAGTGATAAACGTACATAAATTGTACATACATAATAAATTTTTTTAGATATTTTACATTTAAATCAATTTATAAATATTAATTAATTTAAAATAAATAAATATATTACATATTTACCTTTCTGCAATAATTTAAGAAAAAAATTACCTTTTCCAAATTAGATATATGCAGATTTAGAAAAATATTAACTTTTTCATTGGATATCTACATATTTATCTCCAAATCAATTTTGTAACTTTGTTTGAAGGATCTATCAAACCAATTTTTTAATCATATCTTTGAAAATATAATAGGGGCAATTTAGTAAAAAAATAATATAGTTAGTAATAAAATCAATTTAAATAAAACCAATTCAGTTCAATTTAAAATTTAAAGATATTATGTATGTACATATATCTTTTCCCTTAATTTCAAATGTTTTAGTTAATATTTTACTTATCCATAATTAGAGTATACTATAATATATTTAAGTTTTAATTATACTTCCAAATATTAATTATCCATAATTCATTATATTAGTAATAATTTAAATATTATTACAAAAACGAATTGTAACATTTAAATATGAGCACATAATATAATTACTCCATCAAATTCCTAGTAACTACCCGTTTTAGAAGCTCCTCATGCATGCTTCATTGCTCACCTACCAAAATAAATATTAATTATTAGGCCTCCACATAACGATACAATAGAGAGAGAGAGAGAGAGGATGTGAGATAAAAACGAGATGATCAAAACCTCAGAAACTGAGTAAGAAAGCATCCTCGTCAAAATCTGCTGATATCAAAAATCTTGAAAATGGTGATCATGGCATAAAAAGGACACCAGTTAATATATATGCATGTAAATTTGTTGTGAAGCGACAGAAAAATGCTAGTGCAAAGCTTTATAGAGAGGCTTAGGCCTCTAGTGGGGATCAAAGGCTGGGATTACATCGTCTTATGGAAGCTCAGCGATGACCACAGGTTACATGATGAACTAACCTAAGTTAAAGCAACAGCATGATGATGTCTTAATTGTATGATTTTTATGGTTTTGTAGGTCGATTGAGTTGATGGATTGCTGCTGTGCTGGGAGGGACAACGCCGACGAGCTCGGTTTCGAGGCTGCTTCTTCTAGCCTTCCTTGTAGAGATGTGATGTATCCTCATCCAAGGGTGAAGTCCTGTGATTTACTCGACCTCATTCCTTCTTCCATGGTCCTCGATTCTGGGTAAGTATATCTAAGGCCCTGGACATCAGATTCACTCCTAGATATTTCATGTTGCAATACATTTGCAGAGTTCATGCACAGACCTTGTGCTCAAACCAAGCTAGCTGGCTCAACTACTCACACAGCTCAGATTCAAGCCTCTCATATCACAGGTAGGTTAATTTTTAAATTTCACCTTTTGAAAGAAAAATGTGGGTATGTAATGATCCATTTTTCAAGTGTAGGAAACAATTGGAACTCGAGTTTTGATCCCGTTGTCTGTGGGACTAGTGGAGCTGTTCGTGACTGATCAGGTGATGTATTTGAAATTTCAAAAGTGGATCATATGTGTATGTAGTGATGGTGGTTGGAATATTGTGTAGGTGGGTGAAGACGAAGGGGTGATGGATCTGATCCGAGTGCAGTGCAGCATCTTCCTGGAGCAGCAGACGATGAGCAACTCGGGGACAACGGACTCCTTCTCCTCGGCTCAGAAGGATCCGATGCAGCAGATGTCATCACCGGAGCTCCCTTCAGAGGGGAAGATGGAGTTGCCTTTGCCTAATGACGTCTCCGTGGACAGGATCCATCTCTCGAATGGCATATTCCTGGAAGGGGATCAGTGCATGTTTACCCCATCAATGGAAGGGAGCAAGTGGATGGAGTGTGATGATTCGGATCCCAATGAGGACGAGGATGACCCCAAGTACAGGAGGAGGACCGGGAAAGGGCCTCAGTCGAAGAATCTGGAGGCGGAGAGGAAGAGGAGGAAGAAGCTCAATGACAGGCTTTACGCCCTCCGTGCACTGGTGCCTAACATCTCCAAGGTAAGGCCTAAATCATAAATTAGTTATAACAAGACGAGAGAAATACATAGCTTTGTGATGCAGTTGGACAGAGCCTCGATCCTAGGGGATGCCATTGAGTATGTGAAGGAACTGCAGAAGCAGGCGGACGACCTGAAGCTCGAGCTGGAGCAGCAGTCAGACGACGAGGAGAGTGCAAGGAAGACAACACAGACTCAAAAACGCGGCCCTAAACGCGAGCAGGAGTGTCTTGCCACCGGCTATCACACAAACAAACACAAGCATGAGCATGAGAGTGATCAAAAACTGCAGCAGATGGAGGTATTGCACTGCATTATATTAATCAAGATTTCATGCTTTGTAATGAGAAATCTGTGCAGCCTCAAGTGGAGGTGTACCAAGTGGATGGGAAGGAGCTGTTCGTGAAGGTATTTTGTGAGCACAAATGTGGTGGATTTGTGAGATTGATAGAGGCCATGTATGCAATGGGACTGGAAGTAGCCAACGTCAACACAACCAGACACACTTGCTTGGCTTCCAGCATCTTCAAAGTCGAGGTAAAGTTCAAAGTAAATCAAACCTGCAACACATAAGCAAGTAATGACTGTGTGTGGTGTAGCAGAGGAAGAGTGAGGACACTGTGGAAGCTCATCATGTCAAGGAGTCGTTGCTGGAGCTGACCAGGAACCCAGATGCCGAATCATCAACGTTGATTAATTAGGGTTACGACGTCGTCTCTCTATTTTTTACTTTTGATCATATGTATGTCTTCAATAATGAGATTATTGATTGCCTTGATGCTCATAATCTTCTTTTAGCTGTTTGTATTGGATTAACTTGGATGAAATCACATTCAATAGATCACCATTGTTGTTAATTTGATAGGTTTCTGGACAGAATTGCAATTGCAATTTCGAATTTTCTATTCATCTTGGTATTTTGTTTAATTTGTGTTTGCTATTTATAGTGACGAAATTTGTCTATGGTCACTAGTTAATGACATGACGATCAAGCGTAAGACGTTTATCCTCCCACCGATAAGTCGGGAGCACTTGAGTCATTTTGAGTGCGTGTGTGTGGAATGTGTACTATCTAAATTGTAATCTAAACCATGCCCTTCTCCTCTCTCTCTCTCTAAAAAACCAATAAAATCAAAGAGAGAGAGAGAGAGAGAGAGAGCTGATTCGGTGATGAAAGATTGAATATGAATAAAGCTAATGTATTTATTGAAAAGATTGACAGTGTTGCAAAATTAACTTTCGACATACATGTCATCTTCAGTTTGCTGAAAATTTTGACTCGGATTATTAAGTAACACCAGAAATGAGGACATGATATATTTATAAATAGTTGTAAAACTCAAGCTAAAAAATCACAATAGATCAAAATTTAGACTATAATATACGAATAATCCTTAAAATTTTTGACAAAAAGATTATACAAATACGAGCTATTTCTCACAAATAAATCGAATCATAAGAAGACTAACACCATAATCCTAAGAATATTGATAACAAACATACATAAATAGATTTATACATATGCTGTTTTCACTTACATTTGACAAATCGAGTCTCATAACCGCTGCATCAATGCCCCTTGCGACGCAGATTATATTAATCTGACTGGCGATTCTTATTGCAGGGTGAAAGCAGCCGAGTGTAGCAGGTTTTCTTCTGCAATGCAAATGAGCTATTTTCATCAACTTTCTAATGCATACATGTAATGTTTCTATTTTCACACATACCATATTAAGAAGGCCAATCTTTTCAGATTTTTGCAGAGATTTAGCAGCTTCTTGATCCAAGAGTTCTAATTAAGGTCGTTTCGAACAATTGGAATCAAAGTAGCATGAAGCAATAGAACCTCACGGACCAAACCGCTCTCCGATTATATTAGCTCATCTAGAAACTCGAGTGCTCATGGAAGGTTGCTGTTCTGAAGTATTGCTCCTGTTGGCAAATAGCAGACTGTCATTGTTATCCTATGACGTTAGAATTCAAGCATAATCTGTATATGTTGACAACCTTGGAGCTTCAAATGCTCACATATGACGCTTATGAAGAAGTTAGAGGAAAATGGACATTGATTTCTTAGGTAATTGAGAAAGGGAAGGATAAAAAAATTGAGATGAACACCAAATATTTAAAGAAGCAAGAATTTATATAGTTTGGAGAATAGCTGGACTAGGCTCATCAATTGATATAGAATTCCTAAATAGAACATAATCAGCTTCAAACCATGTAAGATATGTTTATGGCTTCAACTATTGCAACGAATTCAAATTGCAAAAATAACATGACGCACCTCACAATGGAAAAATTCATATTTCTTGACTTAATTCCATGGGTTCTAGGTGCCTTTGAAGCTGAATAGCAGGTGGACGCCGTGAATTCCCTTTCTCCTCCAAAGGAATAAGTTGTCCAGCATATAAGCACTTTATGATCCAGTAAACCGACTGCATCAGATTCACACAAGTCTTGTGTCATTATCCCTGAGAGCAGGAGAGATGTTCTCTACCATATTTATGTCCGGTTGATACTAGATCATTTATTTCCTAGTATGTCTTTCTCATTTTTCCAAGTCAAATGAGAGTTCATTGTAGCATGAGACTGATGACAGCAATAACTAACCGTTACATGTATATTCTGCTCCATGGCACAGTGTCTCAAGTGACGAGAAGCACAACTCTCCTCCTCAGCAACAAGTACAGCCATTGAAATTCTCCCAGTCTCAAGAGTCTGTATCAAACCTTGCAGAGTTTTGAAAATCTGCCCACCACCATGCTGGCCAGGATACAGATCAAATAAAGGATAGAACAATGAGTTATCCATCATGAAAATAAGATAGCGAGATAGTATCTCAACAAAATGAATGGCAGCATCTTATCATACATGAGTAGATAAACCACATTCAAATTAATGCCAAATTATGAAGTTGAACAAATTTATGCTGTTTAAACCTCATGGCCATATTATGAGTAAACAGAAAAATAAAGGAACCTAATTTCAAGAATGAATATACAATTGTCTAGGCCTCTTAGATGTTGTCCTATAGTATATATTTGGGGCCCAATTACTTCCCCATTCCCACCATTCAATTTTACAGGACGCCGCCAGCAACCAAATAACATTTAAATTACAAGAATCTGAAGCTCTTTGGCATGCATATCGTTTTTTATACTAACAGTCTACAAGAATATGTATCATACCTTGAGTATGGTAGTAATGTTTGTAAAATATTTGGTCTTCCCATGAAGCATGACTCCTAGATTGTTAAAGACAGGAGAATGAGTGTTGTACTTGACAGCTGTATAAACTTGGTCATTTCTGCTAATATTCCTGGGCAGGATCATGTACCTGAAAATTTGAAACATCAGAACATGATAAAATGAGAAGCCAAAGTAAAATTAACGAAGAAGCCTTAAACAAGACTCAAAAAAGACAAAGAGTTAAGAACCTTAACAATGCGGGATTGGTTGCATGTTGTAATTCATAGGATACATGAGGTCAAATTGATAAAGAGTAAAGGAAAAGATGCAAAAAGTTTATCATTTACAAAGCCAAAGTGCTAAACCCTAAACCCTAAATCAAGATAATTAAAGCAAAACCTTTTGTGCATATAATGAGAAGGTATCAGATATTAAATAGCATGCTGCTTAATAAGATGGACCAAGTATAATTATGTCCACTGTTATTCATTGATAGGTATTGAGTGAGTAATGCATAGGTTTGTAAGAAAAGTTGAAGCACAACCTCTTAAATGTTTAATCACTCGATGTGTCCATTTTTGGACTGTCAAAGTGCACAAGAACCTAGATATCCTCTCCTTGAGAAAATTGTCTAATAAACTAGCAATGTTATTTTACCCAAAAGCTTTATTGTGCACAGGAGGCTTCCTAGTACTAATTTACAACATGCAACTAATTTTATGTCAATTTAATGATCTTACTTCGCTGGTCATGAGTCTATTATTAATTCTCCTGGAGAAACAACTTTCAGGATCAGAAAAATACATATAGATGAAGCAATCATGTCAAATGTCAATTTTATTTGGTATGCTCAAGGTATTTACCTAAATGAAACATGAAAGAAAATATCAGTCTCAACAAGATATAACATGTCACAAGCATACCTGTTCGGCTGCAAGACAAAACCTGCTGCAATGGAATCAATAAGCCAATTAACTCTCAGTACATATGCATTCACAGCACATCCATACAAGAACTTGAATGATTGTATCTGAGATAGCAAAAGAACAAGAATTAGACATTTCCACACAGCAAGAGAATATTAGCAATTAGTATACCTCTTTTAGGTGTAGAATAAATTTATAAAACAATGTAAAAAGCAGCTCAATATTTATGAAGGGCAAGATCAGGTTTTGTCAAGTAGATACCTAATGTAGGTACATAGTCTGCTTTCGAAAAAGACTTGTATGCCATGTATTAGATGCAAACGACAAACTAACATAATTTTGTATTCAAATAGAGTCCATACTCCCAATATTATTACTTAAACTATAAAACAATCTGAAGTTCAGCAAACTCAACTTTCGCTAACTCCTCTTCTAATTCCAATGCAGGAATGTGAGCTACATTTCCAGTTACCAATTGTAGCCAAAGACATTTAATAAGAAGCTATGAGCCTCTTCATAGGTCATGATCCTTATAATTACAATTTTATTGAGTTCATAATTAAGAAATTCCCCTAATAATTTCCCCCTCGACTCCTAGTGAAATGATAAATCTACAAATGAAATATTTGTTCTCTGAAGTTTATCTTACTTTCTTGATATTTGATGGGCAGCCTTCCAAACGACGGGATAAAAGTTTGTGCAGAAAAATATAAACATGCTTTATATACAGCTGAAGATTTAAAAAAACATTAAAATCAGCTCTGACCTTCTTTAAACATAAAACAACTGGAAGGACCCGAGACTTGGACCTAGAGCTTCTCTTTCCCTTTGCGTTTGCAGATGGAATTTGGGAGAGGACTATGCCACCATATTTTCTAATGAGACCGTCAATTTCCTTTTCCTTTTGCTGAGAGAATCCAGTAAGCAAAAATTCCATGTATTGAAATATCAACCTTTTTTTCTTCTTATCCAAGTTCACTCTTAAATATCTGTCCATCTGTTGAGCTCTAGACTCAAGATGAGCACTGGGTCTAGTTAACCTTTTCGAAGCTCTAGTGGAATAGCCTGCAAAGATGTTCAAAGTCGTGATATAGAACTATCAGCAAATCATGAGTCATATGAAAGTCAGGATTTGTCTTACAAGGTTTTGATGCAGTTTGCAACTTCCGAACTTTTTTGTTGTCTGGAATATTAGTTTCGCTTTCAGAAAAGTGAACTCGTTTCTTTGTCAGCTGCTTTTGCGTACTTTGATTTTCACATTGTAATAGTTTTGGCTGCAGGTTATCATAGGGCAAGTGCTTCACCAAGCTTAATGGTTGTGCTGTCCCAATTGGGTTTTCTTCAACAAAATTTTGCTTACAATAAATAGAAGCCTGGAAGTGGGATTCTGTTCTCAGGTTAACTACATGAGATGGACTTTGAGCACTATTTTCTTTATTTAGAATTTGAAGTTCAGCCCCAGCCTTCATAGCTACTTCCCTACTTCTAGAAGTTGACTCCTGGAAAGTCAACTTAGCGTTCCTCTCTATCAGAAATGAACATTTCTGATGACTATCTTTTCCAGAAAGCGTAGTGTGGCTGGGCAACAACACACTATAATCCCTAAGAGAGGCTGATCGCCTAGAAACTTTATTCCCTGAGACATTGTTATCGGCTGTTTGCCTGGCAATATTTTCCTCTTCAGCTGGCATATTGTGAAAATAAGGGATGCCCAGCACATTGTCTTTCTTAGGTTCAATTGTAATAGGAATGATTGGGTCTCCGTAGTTTAGATTTGGTAAGGGACATAGATTTTCAGGAATACTAGATGGCACAACAGAGCAAAGAGGGTCCACCAAGGATGCACTTGAAGATCCTACATCTTGAGAAAGCAACATACCATCATTTGCTCTAGAGAAATTTTCACTACGTATGCTCAGTTGAGAAGCTACTATGGCCTGTTTATCATGATTCTGGACAAACGAGTTCACATCTGGAGCAGTATATGCAGATTCTGACAAAAAGCTAGTCTGACCAACAAAAGGTTTTGGAATGCTGCATTTCTTAGTTGCACACTTCACTTCATTCTGCAAACATAGATGTACACAATAAGAAATGCAAAAGAGGGAAGGTAAAAACTATGTTACAGAGAAAACAAGAGATAAACAAAAGCACTAATCATTTAGGAACAAAATTCCTTGTTTATGAGAAAATAATAGAAATGACTTGTCACTCTCCTCTTTCCAAATTGTTGTTTCAGTTTTACCAAAGCATGTCAAGACTTTCAGTTCAGATTAGTTAAAGCATTTCCTTGAGACTTTCAGTTAATACATGTGTCAACATTTACTTACATTGTTTGACCAACCACCAAGCCAGCGGCTCTGGAACCTTTGTTGAACTATATTTGGTTGATAACAATCTTTTTCTGCAAACAGAAGAGAAATTGACTAGTTGTGCTTCCTTCAGTGTTGTTTTCTCAAACCAAATAAAAGAGAGGGAAGAGGAAAATAGAACTGTACCCCCATCTCGAAGACTCATAATAGGAGAAGAGCTCACATAACTTTCATGTGGATTGCTTTCTGGTGTGAGTGTATTGACATCCTGAAGATTGGAGAAACAGTAATCAGTACATCCTGAAAGTTATCCATTAGCATTTGAATATTTAATAAATAGTCAAATCACAATAAAACAAAAGGAAAAATTCTAAATGCAATCAAAATTTATTTAAAACAGCACCACAGAACTTTGAGGTTATCTGGAAGAGGATATGCTCCCACTCAATAACATTTGAGCCAGTCAATGCTTAACTAATTAAAATGCATAAAGTTACTACATAACTCAATAACGATGATTGCCATGGAAAACCAGGATAGGTGCAGCCAGTGGATTAAATAACAATAAAGAAGCTAGTGTTTTACAGTACATCGAATTTTTCAGTAGTGGCAACATTTTCACAAAACTGAAACGGATCTTGTGAGGCAGGATAACTTATATTGTCAGGGAAACTTTCAATGCTACACCAAGTGCATGTGCATCAGAGGTGTTTTACCAGAAATGATTTTCATTTACACTGATATAATGTTTAATATGCATCTTGCCAACTATAAGCTAGGGCAAAAATTTGTGGGAACAGCCTGTATATATAGATTCTCATCTTGATATCAAATTGCTTCTTTGTGTTATTGCCCTCCCCTGAACTTTACAAATCAATAGCCTGCCTAACATGCTATGCATATGGTTTACTGAAACATAGATGACAAATTGTCAACAGAGAAATTTGAATCAGGATTAAAATTTTCCGAACCTCTGCTGAAACTGAAGGAAGGTAGTTTGCCTGAAAATTAACAGACCTTGAGCAATCATTGCAGTGTCCAGTATCAGTGCCCAGATCACAAGATGGTTTACAATTTACCTTCTCTTGTGCATCACTGCCACTATATACGGCAGCAAAAGCGTTTCTCAGTTGTATGTCATTGTCAAAATTACAGTTACCAGAATTGTCACAAACAGATACATTATGCTCAGATTCCAAAGTATCCTTAACTTGAGATACACTTAACTCATTTCCAGGCAACTCACTGAAGTGAATACCAGCATCTTCATACGCACTTTCCATAGTTACGTCATCCAAGTCAGATAAATTATCCACATCACTTGTCATGGATAATGAGTCAGCAAAGGTGTTTTTCCAAACTTCCAAGCGTGCTTGCTTTAGCTTAAGAGAAGCTTCAAGTATAGCTGAAGCTGAGGAAGATTTTTCAAGTGAATCACTGTTGATCAATTCATTAATGACCAGTGCTTCAGATGCTGCAATACAAAGCTCTACGGCATCAGATTCGGCTTCAGAGAAATGTACATTGTCACTAAGCTTCAGCAGTTCGATCTTTTTATCACCCCTTTCCAATTCTACCGTTTGGATGCAATTTACTGCACCAGAATCCGGATATGTACTTAAATTAGCATCCTTCTGAACTTCTAAAGTTCCGAGAGGTTGAGCCACAACAGAATAATTAGGCTCTGTCTCACATACATCATTACTTAGAGCTGAATCACCATCTGACGACAGACAAAGATGAAAATGTACCACCTTCAGAAAGAAAAGTCATAATGTAACTCAGATTCTGTACATAATATGTTTTTCACTGGGCAAAGAGTGGTACTATGAAGCCTAGATTTTCACAATAATGACCAAGAACAAAGTCCCAGGATACAGTCTAAAGGTGTCCAACAACTTGTGGGACAATATGAGGAAGATAGCCACATTACCCAGCAAACAGAAAAATGTATGTAACTCCAGCTTAATGGTTCCAAAGAAACTAATATAACTCAAATAGACAGAAGAAGACTGTTTAATATTTAGCAGAACCAATGTTTCTTGAATTTATTTATTTTTCACTAGAAACAGCATCATAACTTCATAAGAACGAACACTGTTTTAGCAGTATGCCTGAAAATAACATAATGTCAGATTTATATACCAGTCTCAGTTACAGTATAGAACATTTATAATCATAAATAAACACTCTAGATATCATCAAGCTTAAGCAGGACAAGTGATAGGTACCTAACATTTTCTAACCTATTAAAGCAGCCTAAAATAATGCATCTTTTTAGGCCTAGTTAATGCTGGTGATGTATTATTGTGATAGATGGCATAACAGAGAAATCGAGGAGGAAGAATGGGAGAATAAAAGTTCCAGTGTAGGATCACCATTCTTCATTAAATGCATACAAGGTCTACCTCTTTGCCACTCTCTTTAAATAGATTTCGAACATAAGATCGAGAATAGAAAAAACTCATAGTCACGGACAAATCTCCACCCATCTATTGTAAGAAATGAATCCAGTTTATCAGTAGAAACTTACCTCATTAGCAGAGTGAACACAACTGAAGGGCGAACTGTCGGTCCCGGATATGAATAATTCACCAATATTACATCCACCTTTGTCCCTCAACGAATCTCCACCGTTAAAGTCTCTAAATTCCTGTTAAAATATATCGATGAGATTATGGGTCCTAGATAAATTTTGAGTAGAATATGAGATAATAATTTGCACTTCATAAGTAAAAGAGATCTGGTATTTGTCTGCAGCAGATACAACAAGCTAAAACTGTTTGTGACACTACTTCTATTAAGTTGCAACAAAGCCATTTCATTTATTTCCAAGTTTTTGCTCCTCATTTCAGCATTTCAACACTAACGCCGCCTAATCTGCCAAACTTCCATATCGCAACAGCGACTTCAGCAAATAGTATTAACTTCACTAGTCAAGCCATAAACATCTACATTTTAAAAGTTGGCAGCTTGATCTATATTACTAATTCGAGCTAGCATTGACCAAATGAGAAACCGGCCAACTTCGGAAGTTGCAAACACCTAGTAAATGCAACACTAAGTTTGACAAAACATATAAGAGAAGTTCTTCTTCCACCAAACCTCGACCCGCTTCTCAAACGTAATGTGATCTTCCTTCATGCTCTCGGCATCCAAACATTCATCATTGCATTGCTGAAGCCAGCCAGGCAACCACGTATCCTCCTGCCAGAAGCCCAAAATAAGCCGCGAGTTTAGAATAATCCGTAGCCAAACACAAAGTGAATTCCTTCAGATTAGGAACAAGCACAGAAGCAGATTATGTAACGTCGTTATAGTCACGAACAGTTGAGAGAAAGCTTAGAAACCTCGCATTACCTTAACCTGAACTAGTTCTTATTTATCAAAAAAAGAGAAACACAAATTCGACCATACAGAAAAAATTCACAATTCCACAAGTACATTAAAAACAAAGATAACAATGGCGAAGCAATATTTTGACGATACCAAAAAGAAGAAAAGGGAACGGAAAAGTTCAAAATAAATAAATCTTACCTCAGAGAATTGTGGAGGGCGAAAACCAGCTAATCTGCCCATAGAGTAGATTGGGTCAAAGATAGATCAATATGCACTCGTACAAGTGCAATTCCGGCGGCGGCGGGTGATTTTAGGAGTGGCGATTTTATGGCGCCAAGGTATAGTTTGCCGGGAAATTGAAGTACTGAACAACGCTTTAGTGGAAAAATTATAAAACAAAAGAAGAAGAAGAAGAAGAAGGCCCAAACCCATTAATTAACCCGTTGTGGGCTGGGAATCGGCTCGTCTTTCCTTGTAAAAATAAGAATAGTTTTTTTTGGCAACAAAGCAGGATTATCATTACTGATTCTGAGCCTACGGTCATTCTCTCTCCTACCTGGAGTAACTATATTTAAATATTCTTATTTATAGGAGTGAGCATTCAGATTTCGGTTCGAATTTTTGTCTAATCCGAACCGATCCGAAAATTCGAAATTTTTTAAAAATTAAATTCGAACCGAATTGAATTACCTGAAAATCTGAAATCCGAACTTCCAAATCCAATCCGAACCGAAAATCCGAAATTGCATAAAAATCCAAAAAACCTAACAAAAATCCGAAAATCAGAAATCCAAAAATTTGAAAAATCTGAAAATTATGAAATAATTTTTCTAAATTAATACCATAAGGTTGGTAGTATATAAAATATCGTGTTTCAATATTTATGTAATAAGAGTGTAAATTGAAGGTCTTAATTAGAATATATATATATATATATTACTAAAAATATATTTCGGATTTTGGATTTATTATGTTGTTAATATATCCGATCCGATCCGAAATCTAAAATTTGCCAAAAATGTAATCCGAACCGAACCGAAAATCCGAACCAAATTTTAAATTTCGATTTGGTTCAGATCGTATATTCAAATTTCGAATATTTTGCCCACTTCTACTTATTTACATCAAATTCATCGTATATACTTTCTTAAATCCATATTTTATTTTTTCCGCTGGAGCTTATCTCAAGTCAATGGCGGATGTGGGGCGTTCGGGAGGAGGCGGCCAACCCCCAATAACTAATTTTTCCTTAGGGTTCCTTATTTTTGGGAAAAAATGAAGCTATCCATCATAAATATATTGAAAAAAAAAAAATATCCACAAATTTATTGATTTACCTCATTTATGCTCATTTTCGGGCCACGTTGCAAAATTATGTTTATTAACGTAACTTTTGATAATGTAGCTGGAAAATATATGCTTTCAAGTTTTCTCTTTCCAAGATTAATAAAATAATCGATGACAATGAAATGAGCATATTTGGTGGGAATCCATGACGTCTTGTTTCTGTCAGTTAATCAACATTAACTAAAAAAATTAAAATATAGAACTAAAAATATACCGGGGTAGCCTTGGAGATGGAACTGAACTTGATCACTATTAGGGGTCGGTCGGCACCGAAACTTTCATACTTACTGAAAATATCGGTATACGTAAATATTATATCGTTACCTTATTGAATTTTTCGGCATATCGAATTCCAGTATATGCCGAAATTTCGATATACAGAATTTTCAATACTGTTATCGTACAGTGTTTTCGGTATGCCGTACCGAAATCTGAATACCGTGAATTACAGCATACCGAATTTCAGTACGACATACCTTTATACCGAAATTGTATAATATTATAAATAAATTTTATATTATAAATATATTTAATATATATATGTATGGTATGGTAAGAGAATATGATATATACCATATTATCGGTATATACCGTACTTTTCGATATATATCAAAAAATACGGTATATACCGAATTTTCGGTATACCACGGTATACTAAAATTCATATCGTTACCGTACCGTACCGAAATCGTAACCTTTCGGTACGGTATCATACCTTACTGAAATTTCGATATTTTCGATATGATAAGCCTGATATGCCGGTATTTTGGTATTTTTCCCACCTTGCTTCATTTTGTTAATATTAGATAATATCATAAATTTCTATAAATTGTCCTTGGATGCTACTTTCTTAAAATGAATTGAATCAATTAAGTAAATGCCAAGAGTTACTAATTTTAGGAGAATTTTTGGACATTGGTACCTTTAGTAGATAATGAAGGCCCCCCATATCGGATTCTACTTATCTTTCACTATGGTTTGTCGTTTCAAACTTTGAGCTCCTTTTTGCCAAAAAAGTGTCGTAATCATTCATACATGCGTGAAACTCATTCTTAGCTAAGAGAATCCATTACGGTACTTTCCATAGTGCCGAATCATCGTCGTATCAGCAACTATTTCAATTTCGACTTCTTCCAAATTTTCTCTACTATATATTTTAAAGTATACAATAAATTTAACTATTACAATACTAATTTTTCAACATATATACATATAATTTTTGTATATTAATATTTTTATTTACTCCAATAAAATTAAAATAATAACATAAAAATTAATATAATTGTCTAAAAATAAAAAACAACAAAATTCAAACATTATTTATATAAAAAAAGATATTGCTACAACACAACTAAATTTTAAATAATAAAAATACACAAAAATAATAGGAACTCAAATAATAATAAAAAATAACAAAAAAACCGAAAAGAATCGGGAAAAAAAAAACGAAAAACATATAAGAAAAAAGTAGATGAGAAAATAATAAAAAAATGGGTAAAAAAATACAATAGAAAAAATGAAAAAAAAAAAAAAAACATGAAGGGTAAACATTAATGAAAGTGGCTGCACCATCCGGCGTGCGTCTGCCGCCCATATTTAATTAGTTATTCCTTTTATTTTCCTCATAATAAATGAATTAATTAATGTTTTAAGAGTATTATTATTATGTTGTCTCCTTCATGACCACTCAACTATCATAATTATCATTTTATCTTTTACATAAAATTCTATTGACCCAACAATTGTAATACCTTTTCTTTTAGTAGGAAAATAGGAGACTGAGAATAGGAGTGCATAAAATATCCGTAATTTGAATATTTGAATTGAATCAAACCGAAATATTAAATTCGGTTCAGATTTTTTGAATTTTCGGATCGGATCGGATCAGATTTCTTTTTCTTCGAATTTCGGATTTTCGGGTCAAATTAGTTTTTCTAAAACCGAAAAAAATACAAATTATATTCAATATATATAACTTTATTTACATATTATATTTAAATATAATATTTTATTCAAATATTATATTATTTAAATATTTATAACCTAATATACATATAATAATTAAGAAATTTTATTTTAGATTTTCGAATTTTCGATTATTTTTGCAATTTTTCGGTTCGGTTTGGTTCGGTTCGGATTTAGTTATAAAAGATTCGAATTTTTGAATATTTCGGATCAGTTCGGATTTATATTCTCTCAAAATTCGAATTTTCAGATCGGTTCGGATTAGACAAAAATTCGATCCAAATGCTCACCCCTAACCGAGAATACCTTTTACCTTAGTTTTTATATAGATGGTTTCACCGTTTTTAATTAATTTTAGAGATTTTCATATTAGAAATATCCATATTTTTAAAAAGTGATTTTATAAGAGAATAAAGATGTATGGTTTAGCCCAATTATATACCGTCTTAATCAACCAAACATCTATTAAAGCATCTTTTGTATGTTTTTTTTTTTACGGTCTTAATGTATCATAATTGAGTGAGCTACTCAAATTAAATGGCAACTCATGTCTAACAAGTGCCAATAATAATTTGAATGTGGAGTATATTCTTTGAATTTATCTTTTCTATTGATTCTTCTTTTATCGATATCTACAAAATATTGTTGAATTATAATTTTATTTTTAATTTTATTTATTTATGTTTATGTAATTTTTCCTACTTCACCTACTCGTGCGCGCACTACAATCACCAAATGATTTTAATAAATACTTCCTCCCTCTATCAAAAATAGTCTCATTGGTGGACGACACGAATTTTAATGCATAATTGGTAAGAGAGATAGAGAGAAAAAGTTATTGGAAAGATAAAAAGTGATTGATAAAGTATGAGAGGGGGGAAGAAAAAGTGGTTTGAGAGATAAAAAGTTATGGGTCCAAGTGGAATAAGTTGTAAATAAATTGATGTTAAGGGCTATTGTATTGTGAGAAATTTTTCATAAATGGAATGAGACCATTTTTGGTGGACGGACTAAAATAGAAAAATGAGACTATTTTTCGTGGACGGTGAGAGTATGTATAAATAAGAAACATAACTTAAGTAAAATTTTGCACTATTTGCACAGGGCCATCATGATTGAGTGGTATTTTTTATAATGTAGCTGGAAAATATATGATTTCAAGTTTGTGGCCACAAAGTTTTATTGTCCAAGATTATTATAAAAATCGATAAAGATGCAATATTAGAAGTTTCTATAAATTGTCCTTGAATGCTACTTTCTTAAAATTAATTGAATCAATTAAGTAAATTCCAACAGTTACTAAGTTTAGCAGAATTTTTGGAGATTGGTACCTTTAGTAGATAATGAAGGCCCCATTTGGGATATTATTTATCTTTCACTATGGTTTGTCGTTTCAGGCTTTAAGAGCTTTTTTTAGCCAAAAGGGGCCATAATCATTCATACATGCGTGTTAGTTAAGAATATCTATTGTAGTGATTCTCCGTAATGGTGCTATATTAACAAATATCTCAAATAAAAAAATAAAAAAAATGAAAGAGAATGAGAAATAGAAGGTAGAGTAGAGAAATGGAGTATAGTCAGCAGGAATTTGATCAAAAGTTCGAGTGTATGTTCGTCCGAAAATCTGAAAGTCGGCTATATTTTAGTTTTTTAAAGTTGACAGCTAACTTTTAGTTTTTACTAAATAGATATGCCAATTCAGAATATTGACATTGACACTATAATTTATGTATCTTAATTTTATATTTATATTTGATTTCAATAAAATTAAATTAGTTACATAAATAAATTATTTTTAAAAATAATAATATAAAATTAAAAATTGATATAATTATTATAAAAATTAAACTCAACAAAATTCAAAACAATAGCGTATACACTCAGGAATAAGGGGATACAGTTGTACCCCCAATTATTTTAATAGTATTAGTATATTATTATTATTATTATTATTATTATTATTATTATTATTATTATTATTATTATTATTATTATTATTATTATT
>JAYDZE010492000.1:0-15758 GCA_034509125.1 Monilaria moniliformis
ATACCATAAGCATTCCCGATACTGTCTGTGTCTTTGAAGCCAATGGCCACAGCAAGAGTAAGAATCATGAGGATCCAATTGATCTCTGGTATGTAAATCTGCCCCTCAATTTGTTTTGAGGTGTGAACAACCTTCACACGCGGGAAGCAACTGAGTGCATTGCATTGCTTAATAATAGAGAATGTTGCTGATATTATACCCTGGCTAGCAACGATAGCAGCAAGCGTTGCAATAATAAGGACGGGCCACAATAAACCATCTGCAGCACAAACCAATACGTAAAAACCAATAGCAGCCAAAACACTCAAATAAATTATTAATGTCTTTTGCACAAACATACCAGGAATTGAATCGTAGAAGCTATTTGGAATGGAATCCATGTGCTTTGACAGAAAAGCAGCTTGGCCCATATATTGGACTACCAAGCAAGGGTACACGAGTAATATAAATGCCATCTGCAGATACAAATATGTACAAATTAGAAGAAAATACACCAGCGGTTAATATAAATAAGGTTACAAAGAAATGTGACAAATAAAACCAGACAGAACAACATTACACTCTCAACACATTTAAATTTATTAATTGCTGAAAGGGTATGTCTACCATTCTTTCTTTCATAAATAAACAAATTATGCATTCCTTTACATCCTTTCTAGCAAGCAGGTGTTTGAGGAGTAAAAACACTATGCCAATATGGCTATTGTCAAACTACAGGTATAGTATTTGTACTAACCTACACTAACATATGGGCCTCGTCATTTGACAATATCCATTTAAAAGTGTCTTTCAAATTCTTAGAAATGGATAAGAAATAACAGCCCATTTGCAACTAATAAAAAAGTGGATTTACCCTTACTGAGCTTGCAGAGAAATGACCAAGATCTGCAAACATAGCTTCAGTACCTGTTACACGCAAAGGATACCTATTAAAAAATGAATCTACCATCCTTACTAAAAACACAAGTCATGAAAAAGAGACCACTTCAATGTAGGAATGAAACCAAAATTCAAGACGGAACAACAAATAGAGTCTATTACCTGTTATGGACAAGAGAACCCCTCCAAGTGAAAACCATCCATCTGTACCAGTTCGAGCAAAGAATTTGAAAATATAATGTGGAGAAAGAGCAATCACAACCTTTGGATTCCACCATATGATATTATACAGTCCAATGGCGAAAATTAATATTAACCAGATGACAACTACCGGGGCAAACAAAATGCCAACCTTATGCGTGCCACTGTGCTGCAAAGCAAATAGTCCAACCAATATGACGCAACAGATTAACCGCACACCTCCTACGGATGGCAGATTGTACCATGATCAGGACCAGAATAATAACCAAGGAAATAGGATTGTATAATAGATTTAAATCAGAGAGGTTCTAGGGCAACAAATTTACATATCTAGACATACCCGAGGGCAAGTCCGTGTGAGCAGCTTTAAGCCCTGATACTGCTGAAAGTACTACAAATACAAACAAGATAATGATAGTTATCAATACAAATACAAATACAAATCATAACATGACTTATCTAGAGAACTTGCAGTTGGAGTGTCAGGCAACCATGAAATAAAGGTCCTAGTGTTATGCATGCTGGACATAAATGACCAAACATTTTATTAGAATAACCACCAAATTTGAACCTTGGTTAGTTTGATGTTCATTTAAAGTGGAGAACAACCACTTATATCGCACAGAATACTTTAGTAACTAGTAGTACTCATGTCTCATCCAAGCTGAAATCTTCATATTGCTCAAAATGGACAAAGTTGTTGCTCAAGTGAAAGTTACACCCAAAAGTAACTAGATGTGGTGATGCAAAATGGAAAAGGAAAAGGCAGAGTCAACAAACACAGTTTCACCACCATTTGAATAGTCATTGCTAAATACTAATAGAGCTAATGTCAATAATATATATTTGACTCAACATACCTGACATAGCAGGAGTAATTACACCATCACCTATTACCATGCCAGCCCCCAATAAGACTACAAGCAACAAAACAGTTCGCAAATTTTTGCGCTTCTCTATAGATCTCTTCAATGCTAAAGACGGAGAAGACTGTCCGGAGGAACCATATTTGTATGCTGAAAGCTCCTCATCAGCTGCTTGTTGATTGGGAAGAAGACTGAACTTTCCATGTCGACAAAGCAGGGAGTATAAAGAAAATGTCCCACCTGAGGTGATTGAACAGGTTCTCAAGACTGACAATAGAAAATTAGATAAATTTATTAATATTGCCAATTCAGCAGACCTTCACCGTTATCGTCAGCGCTCAGAATAATAATGACATATTTGAGCAATGGAATCAGAGTTAAGGTCCAAAAGATTAATGAAAATGCCCCAAATATTGTATCAATATCCTGATGATGATGTGACATCCCAGAAAATATACTTCTGTAAACATATAGTGGTGAAGTGCTCAGATCTCCATACACCACCCCAAAGCTCTGATATGCTACTGCTATAGGGATCGGAATACACTGCAAAATAGAAAACACAGGCATTGAAAATGTTGGTTAGTAAACACAGTCATTAAGCATTATTCTTTTTATTTTAATTATTCCTTCATTCCTTGTACCTTAGAGGCAGAAAGATATTACTTGTGCTGATCCGCTCTTGGAATAATATTAGAAGCACTATTAATATGTAAGACTACGAAATCTTAACAAACTGATCAAATGGAAACTACTGAATCATTAATGCTTAACTCAGCTGAGATCAGTTAGGTTATATGAAAAAAAGGAACGTCATTAGAAGATAATCCTAATCAATAACATGTCCAAGAAATTACGAAGACACTGAATAACAAGTGGACAATGAGGAAATTATTAACTTAGCTTTTACTTGGACAACATCACTGCCTTTGTTTATAAAGAAAGAGTCTACAAGTCGATGGCACTGACTTCATGACAAATGTAGAGAAAAATCAAAGTTTTTATGTTTTTCTTCGTTTTGAAACAAGAACATTAAGAAGTTTAGAGTGAGTGAACATAATCCTAATCAATAACATCACATGTCCAAGAAATTATGATGACACTGAATAGCAAGAGGACATTCAGGAAATTATTAACTTAGCCTTGCTTGGACACCATTACTGTCTTTGTTTATAACAGAGCTTACAAGTCGATGGCACTGACTTCACGACAAGTATAGAGAACAATAAAATTTTGTTTATGTTTTTCTTCTTTTTAAAACAAAAACATTAAGAATTATAGATGCAATAATAATAACTAACTGAGTTCCCTTTAAACACCTTAATTGACATGTAATGATGATGTTTTAGCCAAATGGAAAATACAGAGGTAAATAGTAATATGTACCTTCCATGGTAATTTTCTCCTGTTCCTACCCATCCAAGAAGTTTCATTCCTCCTGTCTTGTCCACAAAAATGGCTTGGTTCTTGACCCTCATCCGCTGCCATTCGTGGTGGCAAATCATGGCTGTCTTCCTCAGGTTCAATATCTATTCGGCTCATTTACTCACCTATCAGGATAAAGAAATACTGTTATGTTAGAGCACCAAGAGCAAAGCGTAGGTCTAATACAGCAATCCAACAGTACAGCAACCCAACATCCTTATCCACAAAGGAATAAAATATGCATCTCATAACACATATAAAGCTCAATGTCGATAGAAAAAGCTCAATTCGAAGCTATATGATCTAAGGCTTTTATTAAAATTCAGCTCAAGACAGTACCTTGTATAAATGAAATATTCAAAACCCCCAGTATCAACTTATAAACGATAAAATCCCCAAATATCAACAATATAAAAAGCTCAACAACTCAAAACAGAAAGCGAAAGACAAAACCCATCTGAAATTTACGCATATTGACGAACCTGAACAACAATGCCCCCCTAGAAAAATTGAATCAAACCCGAATCCCTGCTGATAAACTTCAACCAGTGGATCAATAGAGCATATACAAACACGTATATGCGTAAACACAAGCGTGGAATCCGTGTAACGGCAAGCGAATCATACAAATACAGTATCACAGCAACAACAACAAATTGGAAACTCACGAAAAAAGAGAGGTGCCCAGATGCGGAAAACGCGAATTTTTTAATTTCACATGCGGTAGTGATGGCACCAGCTTGAGATCTACAGAAATAGGAAGGGATATAAACACAGGAAAATATTATTATGGGAAGCACACGCCCACATATACACACACAACACACAAGCGCACACAGTTCAATAAGGAATTGCTCACAGACAATAATGCTGCAAAAAAAAAAAAAAATACAAGCATACCTGTCGCTATTTAGTGATTTTGGTTAATTTATTATGCGACAATTCAGTAAAATAAATAATACTTATTATTATTATTATTATTATTATTATTAATTTCTGATCGGTAGAAAGTTTTTGCAATATCCCAATCATCAGAGGATACAAACGTGATTTAGTGGTTGGTTTTTGTTTTTTTTTTTATGTTTAATGATCAATTTTTATAAATAAGATATAAAAAGAACTTTTTTAGTCTTACGAGGCATTTTGCATTTAGTATAATTTACATGGAAAAGTAATGATAATGCTATTAATTTTATGTAGAGAACATTCTAATTCTAGTGTATGATGAATGATTGTGCCTACTAAAATAAGTTTGTGTATATATTAATCTTGACAACATTATACTAATTTTATTACGAGCCTAATTCAACTTGATTGCCTTATCGGTTTCAAATTAATTTATAGATTTTCTTTAATTGAAATTAATTTCTAATTGTGTTGACTGAACTTGATAAAAATTTATTATTTTGTACGTCAACTATATTTATTTAAGGCAAAAATATCACTTTAAACCTTAAACTATATCTACTTTATTACAAATATCACCTTAAATCTTATCTACTGTGTCCTAACTTTTAGGGATTTATCAAATTTATATCAATCTTTGAAATTCATCGATTATATCCCAACTTTTAGTATTTATGCTAATTATATCCTAATTTTTTTAACTTATTAATTTTACCATCATCTTTTCAACTCGTATCAATTTAACCAATCATTTTTAGATAATTATTTTTAAAAATATAGGTCAAAATAAAATATTAATATACTCGTATACAACTTATTTTTCGAAGTAAAATAATAGGTAATCTTATGACGCAACATGTCACGATTCAATAGTTGGAGTGAAATTCTGATGATAAAATTTATACAAGTTAAAAACATTGAGATATAATTGATAAGTTGAAAATATTTGAATAGAGTTGATAATTGCTAAAGGTTGTCGATAAAATTGTTAGGGTTTATATACTGAAAAACATACTTTGAGCTGCTTTGTAATGAAAACTTTATTTCCCACATATTGAGGAGAAATTAATATTGTCACGTGTTTTGTCTTTTTGGTTAGAAATGTTTATTCTTAAGCATATAATCATAAATGGAGAAAACAAGTCTTCTTTCTACATTGTAGACTGAATGGTGTATCCATGATCAAGGAAGATATTTCAGTCGGTTCCTTTTAAAAGAAAATTAAGTTCATAACCTAGATAGACATGGACAATCTATTGTGAAAGATTGCAGTATCGATCCGATATTTGCGCCTATCTTCGTCATATGATGGCATTGGTGTGGTATAGCACTGAAATGGATTACAGTGAGATACGTATTTCGATGTTGTGTAAATGAAGTATAAGATCTCGGCGGTTGTTTATTTCTTAATCTATATAAGTAACATTGAGCTACACTACGTTGATTTATCAATAGGTGTGGGGTTTTCATAACCCAAAGTAATTCCTTATATATTGTGTAATGGCCAGTGCTAGTATTATTTTTATATTGAATCGTGTCTCGGAAGAACCCGGGTTGATAATATCCCCAATAAGTGTTCGAGAAAATGAATATATTATACGGAACTCGACCGGTTGGAATTTATTTCAGTATAATAAATAATATTTTTGAGCTAGACAACTCTTAGTAAAAGAGATTAATTAATTAAAATCTATCAGCAAGCTTAAAATTAATTTAATTGAAAAGGATCCATATTTTTAACATGGATAATGACATGTAGTGCAATATTAATTATATAGTTGAGTGAATTAGTATTAATGGACTAAATTAAGTTGGGCTCAAATTAATAGAATTAAGCCCATTATGAGGCTCGATCTTAATTCTCCTTGGAATCTCTTACCAAGCCCAACAACCCCTATATATAGAGAGGAAGAGAACGAAATTAAGAGCTACATTAAACGGAAAAAAACGTAATCCCGTTAGGTAATAATTAATTCTATCGATTTTGTTCTCCACCCCAACCATGTAACTTGATAGAATATTGCTCACCCAATATTCAAGATATAGGAGGGAATATGCCAGAAGATTTGATGGTAGCATAAATTTCTCTATCAAGAGATGGATCCTTAATCCATGTTAGAGAAAAAATCAATTTATTTTCAAGAAGAAAATGACGTCGAAAAGAATTCGCGTAAGCAGTTCCCGCAGGTAACAGCTTCTGGCCGTTTTAGTAGAACTGATGCATCTTTATCTACAAAAATCTGATTAAGGCTTGTAAGATGTTCGCATGAAGCTCTCTCGAAGATGAAGAGATATTATTAGATGTCTCATAATCAATAGAGATTTTTTAAAGGGTCAAATGGGGCTCCGAAATTTGTTAACGGAAATTGTGTTTGCTGGATGTTTCGGATTGGTGGAGTGACGAGAATAGCAAGCCCTTCCACTACTGTGTCCACTAGCAGTTTCCAAAACTGTCCATTAACAGTTTTCGTATAATTGTTATATCTTTTACTATAGATCTCTGATTCATGCATGTAAGATATCCATGTGAGGCTCTTCCAAACATGAAGAGATATTATTAGAATCCTCAGAAGAATATAAAATCGTTTGATAGCTTAACAAGGGCTCCAAAGTATTATGTCCACTATAATGTCCACAATCGTGTCCATCCATGTTCACCGACAGGTTTTTAATAATTTTCATAAATTTTTCTACATAACTTTGATTGAGGCATGTACGATGTCCACGCGAAGCTCTTTCAAAGACGAAGAGATCGTATTGGATGCTCCAAATGTAAAGAAAATCGTTTGAGAGATCAAACAAGGCTCCAAATTATTCTGGCGAAATTTAATTTGCTAGCCGAATTTGAATGTTGTAGTGACAGAATTGTTCAGGCGGGAACGACGACGACGTTGTTGACGAGCTGCTGGAATTTCTCATCGATCATGGTGACTAGAGCTACTAAAATTGATACTTTTCGAAAAAAAAAAAGAATAAAAAGAATAAAAAAAGTTATTTAAAAGTCAAAGATTACTTTAGATAATTACCCTTAAAATGATTTAAAAAATCATACTCGTATTAATGTAAAGAGAAAAAAAAAACTTTTATCGTTTTGGTATATAGTTTTCCTCAATTAAATATTTGAAGCATTTTCAAAATTTATAACGACATTATTGCTGGAAAGTGGAAACCATCTATCCTTTAGATATTGATTAAATATATGATATAAAATTAAATAATAATAGTTTTGAGATTTTAATTTTAGTAATGATAAGTATTGAGGACGATGAAAAAGCTGGCCGAGTCGGTTAGGTGCACATAGTTTTAGTAGTATGATTTATCTTATTATATAATTTGTGGGCTAACATTTATAAACATAAAAAAGTACCAACTAACCAATGGGCTCTTGCAGCCAACCATAGAAAATTCTATGGATATAAATTAAATTAAAGATATGAAGAGGGAACCATTTTTAAGAGAAGGTCGTGTATGTTTGGGGTATGTAGGAATAATGCTACGGGGGACCTAATGCCTTTAAATGTGCTTGCATTGATAGACATATAAATGGGCTGTAGCCTTGTTCACATTTACTCAATAATTGTATCAAAAATCAAAACCACAAAATAAATCTGTTTTCACACATAGGTTTAAGTGGGACTCTAAATTAAATTATTTGTTTGATGAGCTATTCGATTGCTATAATATAGATAGGTTCAAAAGTGTTGGCCTAACTAGGTCAATTTCGAATTATAAAATAGGTTAATTTATCTTTAATTGGATGTGACAGAAATCAATGACATGATGATAGTTTTAATGAGGGTATGCTAATTAACTAACACGTGTGGCGTCTACAATAACCGCAAGTGAAATCATTATACTACTATAAATTTGGAAAAATACACCGCACGCAAATAGATTTGAAACCAAAACCACTCGCTAATAAGAATCTTTAGATGCTTCAATTTTACCACTTAAACTAGAACTAATTAGCTCCGACTACTTATTCAAAT
This sequence comes from Monilaria moniliformis, assembly GCA_034509125.1. NCBI lineage: Eukaryota > Viridiplantae > Streptophyta > Magnoliopsida > Caryophyllales > Aizoaceae > Monilaria > Monilaria moniliformis. The sequence continues at coordinate 8,267 of JAYDZE010492000.1, forward strand.
TACATCCAAATAAATTGGAACAAGCTTAATTTCAGAAACCATATCTTTAATTTGTGACACAATCTCTAACTACTAGAATTAAGAGTGGCATTCTTGGGATTAGATGTATATATTTTAATACTCCAATTTGGATTAGGCGCCGTACTTACATGTACAATTTAGTGGTTCCATCTTGAAATATTATATAATTATGCAAGAGTTACTACTTGTTTAATTAGTTGTGTTATATAATATTACTAATGTTTGGACTCTAATAATTATATAAATAGATGGATTGTGTTGGTATCAGTAGAATGGTGAGGAGCGCTATGTATTATTTCACTTTCAGTTGGTGAAGAGGCATCACAACATCTACAGACAAGTGGACCCTTCCTTCATACATACAATATATATATATATATATATAATTGATTAATAATTTAATTTCATACTGTGCTTTAATTTGTCGATCGAGGATTTTTAGTTATCGGTGCTGCAATAGTAAAATCAAATTTGATTCTCGTGAATTATAACTTATACTCTTTCTCTTTCAGTTACTTAATATTGTCTTCCTTTCAAATTCTAACTTTGAAACACTTATACCAAAACAATATAATGCATACTGAAAACAATTACATATCAAAGGCGCACTGATACACATGATATTTGGAAATGCAACTTGAAGAGTATATATAAAGAAAAACAATTACATATATATAGAATTACATATATATAGCAAAACTCTTATTAAAAATAGTTTACCCAAAAAAAACCATTCATTTCAAATCTGACAATATATTATTTTAATAGTTAAATTATTTATTACTAAATCAATTGTTTTTGTAAGTAATATATATAGAAATAGATATCCATGAATCTATATATAAATATTATTATTAGAGACATAATTTGATTAATTTATATACAAATGCAGAGGTCAAATCCAAACTAGCTCATAAAGATAGTTAAAACTAATAGTTAGCCATCAATGCGCAGTGTCAATGCTTTGAATTGATGATACGAATTGGTCGATTCATATCAATACAAAAATACTCGTTTTACCAGCGGATTTATTGGAGAATTTTTTTCCTTCGATAATTGCCGTTGGAATACATACTGGCCATTTACCAGCCGATCTCCAGCGGATTTTGGCGCCACATGTACGCGCCAAACTTACTGTCGGATATACTAGCGAATATGTGTCCGCCGATAATACCAGCGGATGTAATCTGCCGGTATATTTATTTTTGAAAATTAAATGAATAAAAAATTACTTTTACTGGCGGATATATGTCCACCGGTATTACTAGCGAATGATGTCTGCCGATATATTTTGATTTCGAAAATTGAATGAATATATATATTTTGCATACCAAACTTCCAGATGCAAGTTTGATATGCACGACATGAATCGACTTAATTGATACAATGCATACCAAACTCGCATGCTTTGAATTCATACTATGCAAATTTGGTAAGACTGGTATGAACTCAGTCAGTTCATACGAAGCTTATGAGACCTATATGCAAATTTGATATGCAAGGTATGAATTGACCGAAATAATATCATGCATACCAAACTTGCATGATTTGGTATGAATTGACCGAAATAATATCATGCATACCAAACTTGCATGTTTTGGTATACATTGTTTGAATTCATTCCATATAAATTTGGCAAGTTTGATATGAATTCGGCCAATTCATACCAGGCTTACCAAACCCGCGCACACAGGTTTTGTAATCATAGTATGAATTCAATGAATTCAAGTCTGAAATAGTTTGGTATGCATGGTTTAACTTCATACCATGCATGAAATTCCTAATTAATTTTGAATAATCAAATTATATAATGTTTATAAAATTTTAAAATAATAATTATAAAAATAATATCAAGAGCGTGTAATACGAAATAACAAATAATTGCATATATATGTATATTATAAACAATACACACACACATATGTGTGTGTGATTTAAACTTATGCGCAATATACACTAAATTTTGCTGGGATCGATGCGTGAACATTTTTTCAGAATACACAAGTATTTCAAATATATTAATTTTAATTATATTATATAATAAAATGTTTCTCATCTCCTCCTCTCTCTAATATCAAATAAATCATCTTTATACAACAAAAACACCCCAAACGCAATATTTTACACTAAACTATATATTAGGGCATCCGCTGCAGCGCGTGTTAAGCACGCTGGTGCGTGCTCAACACCCCGAGCATGCTGGTTCGGGATGTTGAACACGTTGCCCGTGCACGAGGAAGCGTGCTTTAACACGTTCAGGACCCGTCGTCTGTAGCCTAATGGACGCGCAACACGTGGCCATTTCTTTTTTTGATTTTTTTAAATATGATATTATGAAAATTAAAAATAGACAATGGCTATTACCTTTTGCAGTGACAGATTTTTAAAAAAACTATTTTTAAAAAATATTTTTTTCTTATTTTTCATCTATAAATATCCTTATTCCATACTTTATTCTCCACACCACTTCATTTCATTATTTATCTTCTTCTTCCAAGTTTTCTCTCAAATCACAACAATGGATCCAAAAATTATCATTATGATCCAAACCTCTCAAACGAAATCCGACTCAATAATTATCTTAGGTCCTTAGGAGTCAATCCAAACACCCTCGATTTTGACCCTCAAAATCCACTATTCTTTCTAATTCCTCATGCTTTTCAAATAAATCTAGTCGTCGGCGGAGTTCCTACTCAATTGTCACATATGTCGTCTTCCGACCTTGGTTCGTCGTCTCCCAAATGTATCTCAGCCCTCCAACTCTCCGACGAAGCGGAGATTCCCATGCGTTGTCAATTCGCACACATCACGTATTCTCGGACGAAATTCGGATGATCTTAAAGTGATACTTCGGCATTAGCGAATACCCCGTCATTACCAACTCCCAACAAGCCAATACTTTTTGGGATAAAATAGTCGATATATACAACGAAGTGCTTCCTGAATGCGTAACCGAGCGCACAACTTGTATGCTCCGAGCCCACTTCGAGATGGTAAGCACATAAATCACCAAATTGTGCGCCCTCTACAACCACTTGGAGTCGCAATGGAATAGCAATTAAAGTAAGGCAAATTTGGTGAAGAAGGCGCAAAACTTGTATCAATAAGAAAACCTTCAGCCCTTCAAGTACCTGAAGACTTTGGATAGGGTGTGCTACTGTGAGAAGTGGTCTGGCAGCAGGGGATCGAGCTACGACGGATCAAAGAGCGCATCGTACGGACATTACACAACAAACGAAGGAGAAGAGAGCATGACACTAAGTAGAAGTCACCCAATGGGCCAAAAGGTGGCCAAATGCAAGGGGAAGAGTAGGACGACGACCACATCTTTTGGTGCGGAGACAAAGGAGATGAGAGAAATGATGGAGAAAATCCGAAAAACCAATGATACCGGGCTAATGACTATGTACTACAACGCCATTTGTAAAGACTTGTTCGGAATCGATAAGAGAGCAAATGAGAAGCATCGCCGGTTTGTGGCTATGATCGAGGCGAAATTAGGTCTATCTTAGTTGTATTTTTTTCAATTATGTAATTTTTATAATTTCAATTATGTGTTTTTTAATAAAAATTATGTAAAAAAATATTATGTAATTTTAAGTTTTTAATGAAATTAGTAATTTCGTTTATTCGTAAATTATTTTAGTTGGATATATAATTAAGAAAAAATAATAAAGAAAAAATAAGATAAAATGCAAGTGGGCCACGTGAATAATGTAAGTGCTCAAAAACATAAAGCTTAACGGATGTAGGGAAAAAAGTTAAACACGTGAATACTGAGTGTTCAAGGATATATGCTCAAGGGATGATGATGCCCTTATACAACTCAAATTTTTGCACAACTTCAATTTACTCACAAAATATAATATTAATATTATTTTATACTCTCACCGTCCACAATGTATTGTTTTAAAATGTGGAATGATGGTCCCATTTTTATTGTAATTTTAATTTAATTAATTTGGTTGGATTTATTTTGGGTGAAGTAAAAGTTCCATTTTTATTATAGTAATAGTAGTTATAGCGGATCTAGTAATGACAATATTGGTAATAAATGATATATTAAGGTCTCATGATTTGGACTTAGGTGTTGCATTCCTTCAAACAGATAATGCATTTATAATAGATCTTTCAGATCGAATAAGTGAAAATGATTCATATTTTTACAATTATTTACTATTCTCAATGGATCTTTTTCTTATTATGATAATTAAGAAGATTATAAGTAAAAAATTAAGAAAATATAGTAACATGCATCGCTCCGACTCTCTTCGATATTGCAAATTTTATAGCTAATTATTATAATTAATACTTACTTTTGAAATAAATTTGATCTAGCTGAAATAAGGCGAAGAGCTTAACATTTATAATTTATTTAAGTAAAGTCCATTATTAAGATTTGGTCGACTCCAGCCTATCTTAACCGCACAAAATAATTCTTTTCTTCTCCTCATAAATTCTTCGCAAAATTTTCTTTCGGACCTTGAGTTTATTAATGAAAATGGTCGGTAGTACGAGGAATTAGAACTTTGAAAATCGCAGGAGAGAGAGAGATGCATTGAATGGAGAGAGAGGGAGAGAGAGAGAGAGAGCACATGACAGAGATGACATTGCTCACATTTTATTCGCTGCATCTGAACTATTTAGTAGGGTCCACCATGCATTCTTCTTCATGCTCCCTCCATCCACTTGCACAACCTCACATGACATGCCCATTATTCCTTAATTTTCGTTTAATTTTTTTAATTCTTATATCATTTATTTATGCCAAATAACCCATCACATTTCTTAATCTGTACAATTTGTCAAGCGCGAACCATTTTAATGGACCCAAAAATTAAACTATTTTGGTTCATATATGTGTTGATTTTTATTTTATTTTTTTACTTTCAAATAATCAATGGATTGTCTTAGCACGATTGGTAGTATATATACACGACTTTTAACGGTTCCATGAGTATTTATGCAATACTTTGGTTGAATCTAATTTACTCAGATTTAAGGTGGTTTGGCCTATTTTTGTTGCATTTAGTTATGTTAAGTAGGGGAGAGTTGAAATGAGAAACTCCAAATATTATGAGAATGTAAAGTTATTTTTAGCTATTTAATTATGAAAATTTATAATGGATGCATTTTTTTGTTGGATTATTTCTATGTTAACCAACCCTAAGTAATGGATATATTTCAATTTTAAATTATCATTTTTGGATGGTTTCAAATTGGCATCACCTTTATGCTATAGTACCCACTGAATAATTATTTACAATGTGCTTGGTGAAGAAAAATTATTTTTGAATAATTAATTCTAACTATTGATGTTGTTCTTTTTTTGTTCGAGGTACTTAATGATTGACATTTATTAATTATATATGTGATACATATAGGTGGTTTTCCTTTTTTTAGATAAAATAATAATGAGATATAATATGAGATAAGTTAACTAAGTAATTTTTTTTATCAAATAATTAAATATTGATTAGGGGTTCCCACCCACCCACACGCATCACGGCTGAAAATTTCTTGCCCCCGCCTCCGATCGCCGTTGCCTACCACCCCCGCCACCCATCATTCTCCTTCTCCCTTTTTCGGCACTTCCCCATCCTGCCTTTCACATTGAATTGACACACACACACACACAAGTCGAACACACATACACAAAGACAACACACACACACAAATACAGCAAGGGTGGTGGCGCAGTCACAACGTTTCAGACCAGAGAAGGGGTAGGAAGAGGCGAAGGCGGTGGCGCAAGGTGGTGCGAGGGCAAAGGTGGTGAGGCAAATAGGCAAAGGCGGTAGTGCTGCTGCCGTATTTCAGACCACAAAGAGAAGGGAGGGGGCAGAGAGAGAGAGAGATGGGAAGAGAGGGGGGGAGGGTGAGGGTGGCGGTGGTGCAGGGCGAGTGCGGAAGAGATAGACGAGAGAGATAGAGATAAAGGAAAGAGATGGGGAGGTAGAGAGAGAAGGATAAACCTGAAAATAGTGTTACTGTATAGATGAGACAATAATAAACGCATGGTTGGGGGCGAGATGAATTATCTGGCTACAACATTGAATATTGCCACTGTAAATACGGGCCGACAAAAGCCATATTAATAAACACGGGCCAAGACTATTTTATGTTGCCCAACTCGAATAAGAGACAACAGATAGTATGGCCTATAGTCATGCCATATATGGCTAACCAAACTGGTCCATAATATATATTTATATAAGGGTGATATCTAGTGAGAGTTGAATTCAACGTGAGATGAGAAACATGCATAAGCATGAATTACACATGCTTATATAAATTTCATGAATAAGAGATGGACGAATAAGCACATGGATTTGAATCCCATTAGGGGTGAAATTTTTATATTTACTAGTCCATATCTTATTCGTGAAATTCAATTCTCATTGGACGTCTTTCCTATTTATATATATTATATGTATAATAATACCTAATATATAATACATATTAGGTAAAAGTAATAAAACTCAATTTATTAATTTTATTGATTTATTTGAAGTTAAAAGAGATAATAATAAATTGGATTTTAATACTCATATGATTTGTAAATTTAGGGCATTCACAACTTTATTCATTCACCATCCATTCTATTTTACTATTCATGAATTCTGCACCCCCTTTTATCCCATTTCTTATTCAAGAATTAATACCCACAATTACATCCTTTATTCATCATTTCTTTTGCACTATAAAAAAATAAAATAAAATAAAAAATAATAAAAAAACACACAAAACACACAAACACACACACATAGTGGCACGAGCTGTCTCGTTGCCTTTCCCTTGACTCCTAACGGCCCGTTCCTTGTACTCCTCTAAAATGCTAAACAAAAACGTTTAGCAAATAGGTTTGTCATAGGTGCTCGAAAATAGTGTGTGTCACATCTTTTTGAAATATATTATATATATATATATATTGAGAATTAAAAATGACGCATAAATACAATTTACGCATGCATAGACACGTTAAGAAATTTCCTATATAGGAAATTAAGAATAATCATTTTCAATAAATGAGAATTATTATAGACCATAGATCCATCCCATTTAAACGGTTGAGATTGGAAATAATTACAATATTTATAAATAATAAACTGACATAATAAAGGCGCAAAATGTCATCAAGGAAAGGAAGTTGGGACGAACCACTAACCCTCTCGTAAAAAAGCGAAAAAGGCGAAAAAAAACCCAAAAAAACCAAAAAAAGGTGAAAATAACAAATAGTAGGCGCCAGGTCTCAAACTTGGGTGTCGAGCAAGAAAGAAGCGTGTTTCACCAATAGACTAGGAATGCATTTTGCATATAAATTGAATACAATTATTTATATACATAAATGGATAAAAAATAAAAAAAAAATTATATCAGTGTGCACCTTAGGGCATCCTTAACCCAGCCCCAAAAAATCCAGCCACAACTCAATTTTCAGCTGCCACGTCAGCATTTTACTTTTCAGCCA
>JAYDZE010492111.1:0-15755 GCA_034509125.1 Monilaria moniliformis
ATAGTTCGGATTTCGGTTTTTCGGGTTCGGTTTTTCGGGTAATTCGGTTCGGTTCGGTTTTAATTTTAAAAAAAAATCGGTTTTTCGGTTCGGTTCGGTTTGGGCAAAAAACCGAACCGAAAACCGAATGCTCACCCCTACTTTCATCCAATATTTTCCAATCGTCAACCTTGAAAATGATAGAAAACATAAAAGGAAAGTCAACACATGTGATACACAAAAATCTTGAGTAGACTACTAGATTATAGTACAAAGAAATGGTTTACCTCATCTTAATGGTCATAGAACTCACTTCACTTCACTATCAAACTTATAAGTTAAGTGGAGAAAATAAAAACCTTAAGAAAAAAATAGAAAATGGACGCCTGAACCTGGCTTCTGTTCTTGTTAATTATGTAGGAATTGATTCCCCACTCCCTTATTTATAGAATATGTAATGGGCATGCTAGGGATCAAAATAAATTTAGACCGAGCTTTATTGGGCTTTTACTAATTACATTGAGCCCCAATTTAATTCCAGCCCAAGAGATATTAATTTAGACCACTATAGAAATTAATATTAACTAACCTGTCCAAATTCAAATTATGAATAATTTGGGCTTCATTTTTAATTGATTTATTTATCGTATTTAAAATTTTAATATTTATTAATTAATTTAAGCATACTGCTGGCTTTAAGGGTTTCGTATAATAAATTTATTTTATCGAACACCTTTTGGATATTATCAACTTGGATTAGGATACGATTCAATACAATAGCAATTATAACACTGCTAAATATTAATTAGCACGAAAGACTTATCTCAACATAACTTCAATAGATTTTTAATAAACTCATAATTTTGAAATATATTTGATAAACCTCTCAACAATTAAACTTTTCAAATATTCATCTCAACTTATTCTAAAAAAATAAAAAACAAAGCATCAGGTCAACTTACTTTAGTGACGTCGCAATCATAATTGATCGTATCATTAGTTCCTAAAGCCTAAGATAGCCAAAAATGAGCCAAACCACAAAGCTCATGCTAGGGCATGTAACGGGCTATGGTCCCCGTCATAGGCCTAAATCGTATTATCACAAGGCCTAAATCAAATAAAAAAATGAAATAAAAGCATAAGGCCTAAAACAAACGGTTACAATGAATCCACGTTCTAGATAAATATTTACAGATTTGCCCTCACCCCATTTATTGTCTTTTTATTTTTTGGTAGATTGTTTGGATTATGTGATTCAAACATAATCCTCAATTTGAATAATATATTAATCCAATTATCAAAGTTATTCGGAACTCAAATGACTATGACTAAAATTTGTTCATGTATAATTATGTTTTGCAAAAAAATCATGCATTCTAATCAAGATAGTTTTATAATTAGAATATGTTTTTCTTGAATTATAGTAATCGTAACGATACATTTAATTTTCTCTATACAATAAATTTAACGAGCTTAAATGTTTGTCGCCTATATTTATCAATGGTAGAGATTATCATTAATATATATGGGTAAATAACATTACTTTGTACACATAATATATATGGATTTGAACTATTTCATTTATTACATATATTATACTTTGAAATATATAACAATATTTATCGGATTTGAAAATTGAAATATATTATGTTTTTTTTTTTTTTTGGATTTGTATATAGCATACTCCAGCTCTGTTATCGGGTGTCGTTTTCAGAACCAGAAAATCCCTTCCCCGCCTTTTGCTGATTTTTATAGCGCTCACGACTGACGTGTATCATTCAAACACAACTATAATTAAATCTCAGACGCACACTCACATATTTGGAGAGCTGGTGCAGATATAAGAGAGCTCTCAGATTCCCCCGTGACAGTCTGTCGTTTCTCCACTCTCTCTCTCTCTCTCTCTCTCTCTCTCGCTCTCTCTCTCTAGCATACACTCGTTACTCATCTCTATTGACACTCGCACACTGTCTCTCGTGTCTTCTTCGTGGAGATCAAGTCAGAAACTGCGGCGCATTCGCCATGGCGTCCGTCGTCGACTCCGCCTGGACCGTAATGAATTCGATTTTCTACTCTGATGTGCCCTAGATTAACGTCATTGTGCCTCGAATTATTGACTGCTTGCGTCGGATTCGTTATTTTTGTCGTCTGATCTGTTTTCTGCTTGTTAGTTATGTTTTTTGCATTTCTAACTTTTTCCTTTTGAGATTCAGTGTCGTGTCTGATTGTTTTTTTTTGTTCTGTTGTGATTTGCCTTTTAATTCGGAGTCATGCTTATTCGGTTTTCGATGATCTTGCGCTGAGAAGAGTGACGGCTGTGGATGATGCATGTATGATGTACCTGAATTTTTGTGGTGTTATATATGCGACGTGGATGATTCTTCAGATGATATATATATTTTTTAATTTATATATTGGATTGTATTTTCTCGTGACATTTAACTGGATAAAAAGGTAGTGTTTCGTAATGAAGTTTTCACGGATTGGAATATTATAATTAAAAACGTGTTGATGTTGACAGACTCAGTATTTTAGGACAAATGAAGAAGGTCTTTAGGGGGCTTGGATGCTGAAACTTCTACTTTGGCACCTCCAAAAGTTTGCTAAAGTGTGAATAATATAGGGCTGGATGTTGGACGTTTCGTGTAAGATGAAAAAATGCTATATCATCAATAGAACAGTTATAACTTTTTTTCCCACTGGCCTAATGAACTGGAATAATGTTCCCGGGCTAAGTAAATGAGAATTACTGAACATGTTCTACTTTAGTGGAGTCAAATTCTGTATGGCAATAATGTTAGTTGGGTTTTATAAACAACCAGAAAGCGATTGAAATGACACCTAATTTATTATAAAGGAAATCATAAAAGCATTTAAGAGGAGAAAATCACGTTGGAGTCTTTCTTTAAGCTTGTCTAGGTTGATTGTTTGACTCCCCTTCTTCAAGTATACTCTAATACCTTTGTGGTTAAACACGAACTCGCCGTGATTGAATATGATACCTGCTCCCTCTTTAATTCCTCGACCTTAAGCATGTTGCTAGTGACCTTTTTAGGCTAGTTGAGAACTTGAGAGGCTATTGGAGATGTACCTTATGAAGAAAATCTCTCACTCTGAAGAATGATTTTCATATTGTCCTTTTATATACCACTCCTGAAACTAAATAAACTCTGCATTATTGTGTATTGTGTGGTTATCTTTGGGAAGACAAAGAATCAAAAGTGGACCCTAAAAAAGATGTCTTCCAATTTAGGACCTTAAGTAAACCTGACAGTTGCTATTTTCATGGGTTGTGTTAAGGCATGGGTTTTACATATATACATTGTATACAAAAGAGCTCATCTCTACTAATCTGAGTTTCAACGAGATGTTGTTATGTATTGGATAGGAGTCTAACTTTTGATTTGTTAGTGATATCCGAATATTGACTTGGTTTTACATTCTTTATGTGTAATTTACTCATTAAAAGTTTACTTACTCATTTTGATCTTTTTTTCTATTTTGTTTGTTGCAGTATCTCATAACCAATTTCAGTGACTTTCAACTGGCATGTCTTGGAAGTTTCTTTCTTCATGAAAGTGTATTCTTTTTCTCGGGACTTCCATTTATATTCCTGGAGAGGGCAGGATGGCTGAACCAGTACAAAATTCAGGTTTAATCTAGTGACTTCATAGTTGAAAGTTGTTTTGTGAACATTGATTGTCTCTCAATCACGTCCTGTGATACAAAACTCATTTAAAATAACTTTATGTTTGTAAATCTTAGAAAAAATTCGAGTTTTGCCTAGCTTTTCATACAAGCAGTGCTGCAAATAAGATGACAAGGACCGAGAAATATCTCAATCACTCACCTTGTGTTTTCTATGAGCATTTTGCAACTTTGTGTCTGTTGTTTTTGTAACTTGTGAACTGGGAATTTAGAGTAAAGATCTTCACCAGAATATGTCAGTATCCTCTGTTCACTCAAAAAACACGGTGGAAAAAGATATAGGTCCAGTTTTAGTAAAACTTTGCATTCAGAGGCTATATGTGATGATATATATTCTATAAGATTTTCAAATCCTCCAATTATCTCAGTTTTGCTTAGCCAGTGAACAAATAAATTAGTTTTCATTATTTTGATTATTGAAACTTTATTGTATACTTCTTTTATGATGTAGTTGCTGCCATGCTCACTGTAAAAGTTTCAGAAATTTTCTGGTGAGAGGACAAGCAGAATCACTAATAACATTAGCAAAGAGTTAGTAATTTCATATGATTGATCACAACTCTTTAGCTATTATTGGTCCTTTTTCATAGTAATTTATAATAGTTTTATTTTTCTAATTACTTCCATCCTAAACAATTTTCTTTCCCTAACTTAGAAGAGGTGACATACTTGTCAAGCATCCAAAATTTGCTTCCTGTTTTGACCTTTTTGCTTGTCTTACCTTATTCCCATGGAATATGTGATTATGATTTGTGATGCTTCCACTGTGCGTGCAGACTAAAAACAACACAGTTGATGCTCAAGAGAAATGCATCACCAGGCTATTGCTCTATCATTTTTGTGTCAATCTACCTGTTATGATCTTGTCATATCCCGTCTTCAGATTTATGGGCATGCGAAGTACCCTTCCGTTGCCATCCTGGTATACTCAGGTTCTTTATACTCTAATGCTTGAGTTGGGCAGACTGACAGTCTTTACTTAAATATGATAATCTTGCTCTGAAGTAGTTTCAGACACATGAACTGAACCTCTGGTGAACAACAATTTGTTTCTCTTCCAGATGCAATTCTTTTTGGCAGATTCCTTGTTCACTGATTTTCTTGATAACGAAATGATTAATGGTGCCTCTGTATTGTCAGTTCTTTCAGAAGTTATACTGATATAAACCGGAAAAGATGAGTATAATCTAATTTTACAGTGGTTTGTGATTCAAATGAATCAACTCACACATAGAGTAGCACATCGTGGAAGGTTTAAATGCAGGAAGAATTAGAATGTGGTTCAGTTTATAATGTAGTTGGGGTTGTGGGATGTCAATAAACTTCCTGTTTCCCATAGATTAAGATAAGGAAAGAAACTCCCAAGTAGGAAAGAAGTAAGATATATATATAATTCAAATCTATCTTTCAAAGAAAGAAAGAAAGAAAGAAAGAAAGAAAAAAAACTCCTCTGCTGCCCGACTTCTCTCGCTATAGGTTGCTTTTACTTGCTGTTTACTCAGATTGCATGCTTCTGCAGGAAAGTGATCTCAACTCAGATTCTATTCTACTTCATCCTGGAGGATTTCGTGTTCTACTGGGGACACAGGATTTTACATACAAAATGGCTTTACAAGCATGTCCACAGTGTTCATCATGAGTGAGTTACATATAAATGTACTTTAGTAACTAAATTCATTCCACTGGCTGTAAGAAGTATCAAATATGCCAAAAGCATTTATCAATATGCTCGATGCCTGTGCAGATATGCAACACCATTTGGATTGACTTCTGAATATGCTCACCCTGCTGAGATTTTGTTTCTTGGATTCGCTACAATACTTGGTCCTGCAATCACGGGTCCCCACTTAATAACACTGTGGCTATGGATGGTTCTTAGAGTGCTTGAAACTGTGGAGGCACATTGTGGATACCATTTCCCGTGGAGCCTCTCAAACTATTTGCCTTTATATGGCGGGTTCGTATACTCGTATCTTTTCTCTTTTAAGTAATACGAGGCTCTATTATTTTCTCCCCTGTATTTAAATTGTTTTAAGTTCATAATTCCCTTTCTCGACTCCAGTGCTGATTTTCATGACTATCATCACCGACTGCTGTACACAAAGAGCGGCAACTACTCATCAACTTTTGTCTACATGGACTGGTGAGTTTTCCAACTCTCTGCTTTCTTATGTTCACTTTTAGGGTGCTAACTCTTTAGTTGCAAATTTATCAAGGAAAATAAGGGATAAGAAAATTCTCTCCCTTTAAATTCCTCCTTTCTTTTCCCTAATTTCTATAAAGAAGAATTTCATCATTTCTTATTCTTCATTTTCATTCCAATGTGGGATAATATTGTTATCATTAGATATTAGTATGATAATATTATCTCTTGTTGCAGCGAAAATGAGGAATAAGAAAGGGTGAAACTCTTCTTTGTTTAAAATGAGGGAAAGAGGTTTCATGATAAATTTACAACTAAAAAGAATACACCCTTAGGAAATTGAATTTTCTACCATCATTTTGTGGCTTTCATCTCTTATTCTTGGTGTATCATCCACTTATCCAAATATGGCTTTTCATACCTTGCCTTACTATATAAATTTGCAGGATATTCGGCACCGACACAGGTTATAGAAAACTGAAGGCACTGAAAAGTGAAGGAGAAGAGATGGCTATGAAAGACATGTAATATCGACGACGGATCTTCGTTGGCTGCATCATTGCAGGATAGATAGATTAGAGTCTTGGAGCATCATCTTCAATTGTGGGATATGGTTCCAGAGCATCTTGGTTGCAGATTGAATTTAGTTTTATTCTCCTTGCTTTTTTTTTATATCAACAATTTATGCTGTGTGGAATTAGGTTGTGGTTTGTTATGGATTTTGTGTCCTGCATATAACCCACATGAATGCAATTCCACTTTATTCTGAATCATTTATTGGACCATTTTGACCGAATATTCAATTCAATTCATGTAAATTGTGAATCTTATAAAGGCCATGACGTTAGAATCTACAAGGTCAAATTGCACGTCGCTCAGTTTCTTTTACAAAATTTACATAAAGTTTGGAGAAAAGCCATTTACAGACATCCCACCATCAACACAGATTATCTGGCCGGTGACAAACGACGACGCAGGTAGACAAAGGAAAGCCACCACCGACGACACTTCTGTTGGATCTCCAAGCCTCCGCAATGGAGTTCTGTCGTATACTTCTTCCAAGTATTCTTTGTTGCTCAGAACCTAGAGCACGAGAGTGGGATCATAAAGACAACGAAAGACTGATACTAAAACACCAGAAGAAAAGGAAACGCAAAACGAAACCTACTTGCTCCACCATGGATGTCCGAATGTACCACGGAGCAACCGCGTTCACTCTAATGCTGTCCCTCGCCCACTCACATGCTAGACTCTTCGTGAGCTGGTTGATTGCACCTAGAGACAAAGAAGATATGCTGCTCGTTAGATAAGTACTTACCGTTTAACTTGAGCACAAAGTTCGAGACAAGCCAGTATTACCTTTGGATGCTCCGTGGACAGACATGTTCTTCAATGATACGAAACCAGAGACTGAAGATGTGAACACAACGGTTCCTGCACCCGAGGCTTTCAGTAGAGGATACGCAAGTTGGCATATGTGGAAAGCAGATCCAAAATTCGTTCCCATGACCAATGAGAATTCCTTGGATGTGAAATCAACCATAGGTTTCCGGATGTTTGTTCCAACGTTGTTTATCTATTGAAGCCATATACATAAAAGCAAAATAAGGCTTATGCAGAAACTAAGTCACCACAAAACTACATGATACATGAGAATGTCATCATCTCATTCCACGTTCTCAAATGATTTTCGCATAAAAGATAGACGCAAAGATCATAGATCAAGTGAATTAGATGATTAACTTACAAGAACGTTGAGCTTCCCATTGAACACAGAGTTAACATTATCGAGTAACCTTTCCCGGTCAGGTTCAGAAGATACATTGCACACTGAGCCCGTAACTGCAAGACCCCGGTCTTTCCAGTCCCTCAAACTTCTCTCCAGCTCATCTTCGTTTCTTGCACAGGTGTGCACTGTGGCACCAAGAGAAGCCAATTCCTCCACAGTTGCATGCCTAGAAGGTCAAAATGCAAAGAACAACCACATTAGAAATTGCATCATTCCTTAACCGTCAACGAAGGTGATAATGATATTGATAAGCAGTGATGAACACCGTGTTCTTCATTGCTTAATCACATGCCTTCTGAATAAAGAACACAGCAAAAAACACACAGTCAAAGTCGAACTACCATCTCAAGAGTCAAAACTCACCAATCGAATCATGCTATCCAGTACAAGTATATAAGTGAGATGGGAGAGTAAGAGTTCCAGCAAAACTACAATGTTTGAATGATGTTAAGCGACGTGTTTCAGCCTCGACTTACAAATGAACAGAAGAAGCAAGCTACAGTAATTGTGACTGAGTAACTGACAAAGAAAATGGAGGGATGGAGTAACTGTAACTGAGTTTTGCAGGTTAACAGAATCCCCACCTTCTTCTTCCCTTGTTTTATCTCTTCTATGGTCTATTCTCTACTTCTTTCTTCCTTAATCATTGCTCATCGAAATCCAATTCAGATTATACTCAAAACTTTCACATAGCGTTAATGCAATTTTTAGCAGGGACATAACAAACACATTTTTCAAAATAAAAACTGCCAAACACATAATCAAACGACTTCCAAGTGTCGAGAATCAACATTAACTGAAAATACAATGGCAAAGACAGGAAGTAGACTTTGAATTTGAATCAAATAAGCGAAATTATTTATGCATTGAAGCTAGCCATACCCGATTCCCCTGGTGCCGCCGGTGACGAGGGCGGTGAAGCCACGAAGAGACCAGCGTGAGGGTTCCGCGGCGGAGGCGGCCGTCGTGAAGCGCAACAAGCGGTGATTTCCAAGTGAGGAGCCAGCTGACAGCGTGGGTTTCGAATTGTAAAGCTTGACGGACGCGACGGCGCCGGAGTAAATGGCCGGCGGCATGCTTCCTTTGTATTCCGTGCTAAAAAAGCCTTGTGAATTCCGGTGGCGGCGATATATTCAAACAGATGCAGTTTTTATTTTGCCCCCTAAACTTTATTGAAGTTCCGTTTGGCCCCATATAAATGTAAAATGTAACTTTATTAGGGCATCCCTTAAAAGAAGTGAGAAAAATAAAATTTCAAACACTGTATTACAATTCTTTCAATAATATAAATTCCCTAAATATTTTCCAGCTTAATAAAATAGAGTTAATTCCATTATATAATTATACAAACATATGAATGCAAGGACGTAATTGTTGTCGAGAAATAATTCTTGTTTAAATACATTCCATATGACAGTATGAATTGATGTATCTAACTGGTAGTTTTTTAATAAATAAAATGTTAATAAATCTATATTTAAATACACATTATAATTGATGTTCGATTTGTCAGAAAACTAGAAGTTTTTGAGTTTTTCTCTTTGTCATACTCATATGCATTATTTATGGTGAGACTTCCAAATTTCAGTATGCGGGTCAATGGGTCATCATCTTTTTGTTGCTTATATGACTATTAAAATAAAAAAATATATATATTATTCTTTTATATGCATATGACTTTTTGAAAAGTTATCAAAGAGTTTTTCTTTTTCTTTATTTTGGGTATTTTGGGAATAAAAGAAGATATATAGCCATCAAATGATGCCACGTGGAATTGAGGCATAAAAACGGATGCAAACCTATTTATATTCCACTCTCTATTCTCCCTTTCTGTTCCGCCCTTGTCCGTCTCATGCCCCTCCCCTCGCCGCCTTTCTCTCTCCTCGCCGGCGACCTTCCTTTCTCTCTCTTCATTTCCTCCAATTCACACCTTAATCCATTTAATTCACTTTCGAAGCTTTTGATTCGGAGCTTCTGCTTTCACGTTGCTCGATTCTAGTTTTTTACGAAGATATGGCGAGCACCGGCACCAGCAATATCTACATCCACGTCATCGAGGACGTCATCAACAAGGTCCAAGATGAGTTTATGAACGACGGAGGCCCCGGAGATGGCGTCCTTGCTGAGCTCCAAGGAGTAATTTATCCTCCGCTCTCTATTAATTTTGATGAGATGTTGGATTTTGGGCTGTTTTAGGGTTTAGTGATATAATTTTGTTTTGCGTGGTTTTTAGGAGTGTGTTGGGGTCTATGTCATTGAAGGATCATTGAGTAGTTTCAGGGTTTTGAAATTGTTGGATCTGCGGCGGGAATAGTATTGTTGATTGTTTTTTTTGGTGAGATTTCGCAGTTATGGGAACTGAAAATGATTCAAGCTGGTGCAATTTTGGGACCGATAGATAGGTCCGCGAAGCAAAAAGCAGCAGGAGGTCCGGTCACGCCGAATCCGGTGCATGATCTTAACGTACCCTATGAAGGCACTGAGGAGTATGAAACTCCCACTGCTGATATGCTATTTCCTCCGGTGAGTGCTTGGTGTTATTGTTAATGGCGAGGATCAAAATGATGATATTATGCCTTGACTTTTTACTGTTGATGTTTTTGCTTGGGGATTCCAGACCCCATTACAAACACCTATGCAGACGCCACTGCCGGGGATGGCCCAGACACCATTGCCTGGAACAGCTCAGACTCCCCTTCCTGGAACAGCTCAAACTCCTCTTCCTGGAAATGACAGCAGTCCGTACTACGGCATTCCCACTGGTGGCACTCCGATAACCCCCAATGAATACTCCTCTAATAATGATAATGGTGGTGAAGGTCAGATGAGAGCTGGAGCTGGAAGGCCTAGCCAATATATGGTATCATTATACTGAACCTTCTTTTCTGGTGGTGGGTGTGACCGTGTGACTGTCACTTTTGGCTGACAAGCTTGTTTTCTGTGACCTCATTTGCTTATCCTTTTTCATTTTATGATGAGCATGTTTCTGATATAAAATTCTAATTGATACGTTAAATAAGTTTACAAGCAATTTCTGCGCACTCTTTTCCTTTTGGTGATAGGTAGTTCAACTGAAATCTATATTTTACACTTGCAGCAGCCACCTTCATCTTGGTTGAATCAAAGGCCTCCTCTCGATGTGAATGTTGGTGAGTGTAATAGGTGAAGATTTATAACAATGCCTTGTCTCTTCTCTAAGTAACTATGTAGATGTAGATGGTGGCAGTATATTAAATAAAAACTATAAATTGGTGGAAGGCAGTAACCTTCACTAGTTTCGTATTCAACTTGTCTTTGTTTGTAGCTTATGTGGAAGGTCGGGAAGAGGGTGACAAGAGAGCACCTAATCATCCACCAACTCAGGTTGTTGCCATTTGTGGTTTATCTTTATTTCAAGTTTTTAATTGAGTTAGATGGATGTTGCCCTATCAATCGTATAATAGATACTATATATGCCCGGTAATATGAACAAATCAACCCATGTACAAACGTCATCTATGCGAATTGCTTTGTCCTATTTCCTTGCTAGGAGTTCGATAAACAATCTCTTTTTGTAAAGGTTAAAGTGTAATCTTCTCTCTGAAGTATGCTCTCTCATCTAATTGTTCTGTGTAGTATTACTTTTAAAGCTAATACTGTGTAGATATCCATCATTTTGACTTCTTTTATGACTCAACTACGTGCGGATTCAAGTAATTGACTCAAAAGCAGAACACCAAAATTAAATCACCTCTGCTTTGTAGTGGGGTAGAGATTCGGGCAACTAAATATTAAATGTAATGGGTGGTGTTTAATTTAGTTCATATACCAGTAATCTCTAAAATGCAGTAAGCATGTCTATGTCCTTTTTCTGTTTGTCGCCCATTCCCTTATGCTTAAATATGTGCTCCTCTCTCGTATCTTGCTAGACGCCCACACTTTAGTTACAGTGACCATAGATAGAGAATTCATTGCATTTGAAGTGCATGTGTGAGGAACATAAAAAGAGAAGTTGGAAACTTTTCGCCTCGTTGACAATCGAACTTGGGTCTTCCGAGTTTTGACATTACATTAACCCATTGGCAGGTGATGCTATGAAAAAACCAAGTTACTATCATCCCTTGATAGTCTTATGTCAACTATTATTCTACTGAATTTTGCAGCAACATAACCTGCAAATTACCAAATTCAGTCTCTTTCTGGTTATCTGTCTGAATGGTTTTAATTGTTGTATATCCCAGAAACTGGAAGCAAGGTTCGCTATGCATGCTGATTTTATAAATGCACACAATCACTCTCGATCTGTTTATGTAAACGCAATGTTGCAAATTATTATTTCATCTCACTTATAAAAGGATATAACAGTGAAGAACTCAATGCAGGATTTTTTCTTGATGCCTTCTGGAAAACGAAAACGTGAGGACATTCCTCCACAATATCATTCTGGGGGATACATCCCCCAGCAGGATGGAGCTGGAGATGTTTCACCTGAGGTGTTGAAGGTGAAGTTTTGATTCTAAGCCACAGACTAGCAACATTTATGTTGCCACTAAGTTGTCACAGAGATTAATCCAGCCTCCAGGCAGTTGGTTGATAGAATGCACTGTTCCTGAATAAACCCCTATTTGGTCTTATACTTTCAAATCATTATTTGAGAAGTAGAAAATTGTTAACACAGACCTTTCTGAATTGACGAGGCTGTCTAGATTCATCATATTTATAACTGTGGGTTCTCATCCACAATGTATATTTTTATACACATGGGAAGTATCTGCAGTAGACCTTATGTCTACATAGTATCTCCTCAATGAGTTTTCACATGTTAATAGGGTTATCTTGTAGAAGAAGAACATGCAAGCATAGCTTGAAACAATTTATAGCCATTATTACCATGGAAGGTTAGGGATATGACTTTGATCTGTGATGATTCACCTTCACTGTGCTAACTGCTTCAGTGAACTGTTAGGCATTTCAAGCTTGTAAAACATTTGTTTTCTTCTATTTTTAACTGTGACTTCATACTTTTGGCAGATGGGTCCAGAGAGCATTGCACAAATACCTGTTCAAGAAGGATCACTGTCTTGTAGGATTCCTCAGTTGGACGGACCCATACCAGATCCATATGATGATGCGCTTTCTACTCCCAATGTGAGTTTACCTCTGTGCGAGTCTTGTTGATTGTAGCATTTGAACTTGCATGCAGTTAAATTCAGTGAATCTCTTTAAGTGGTGACAGCCGCCTGCTTGTAGTCATCCTTTGTTTTGCTCCTATGCAATTTTTTGAAGGGCTGCTGCCCTGGAGTGGGGGGTTTGGCTTCTGGTGTAACTTGTAAGGACTTCATAATATATAACTGATTTTTGAGCCTCTCCGGTTCCAGAACCAGTTGCTGGATGCTGTGAGAATTTGTATTTATCTTTGTTGACATTTTCTTATTCTATGTCAATGTGATTAGATGTAAATGGAGGTTTCAATCTTTTCTCAAACTCTTTCCGTTACTAAAGTAGCACACTTATGTGATCCAATAGAGAGCAACATACTAATATGTCAGGATAACTCTTGTAGTTGTCTGAGAGTTGATTCTCACTGTGGTCTTCTAGAGAAGTGAAGTTTGCATGACTAATCCTTATGTTAGAAAATATTACTTAACACAATGACCAACCTTCAGTTTGACTTATTCATAACTACTCCTGTAAATTCATGGGTTAAACATGACCGATGGTATTGATTCCATTTGTATCACTTATATACTTTACATATTTCATTAATTGATTATGACTCTCTCTCTCTCTCTTCTTTCTTTTTAAATGCATCTTTCTCTAAACTAACTTGGTTCCTTGTTTGGCTCTTAAAAGATATACAATTATCAAGGAGTCATCAATGAAGACTACAACATAGTGAACACGCCTATGCCCAATGGTAAGTTGTCGAGTGCCTCCATATGTTAGAACTGTTTATGACCCATTGATAATATAAAACCATCTGCATTTCTAGAGATGCAAGCAGCAACTCCTGCTCCTGTTCCAAATGAACCTGTGGACGATGATGATGATGATGATGAACCGTTAAATGAAGATGATGATGATGAGTTGGACGACCTGGAACAGGGGGAGGATCTAAACACGACACATCTGGTTCTAGCTCAGTTTGACAAGGTACTGAGCTGAACCTGCAAAATCTTATTGTTTACTCTGGTTTTTTTTCCAATGATGGTTATCTCGTTCTGTTAGCTATATCTTCTCGATATTCCTAAAGTTATATACTTGTATAATATACAGGTGACAAGAACTAAGAGCAGGTGGAAGTGCACATTGAAGGACGGCATTATGCACGTAAATAACAAAGACATTCTGTTCAACAAGGTTAGGGTCCTTTCTATTTTTGATGGATGCTCCACTTACATTTCTTTGCTCATGCGTGTATTTTATGTGTAATGGTTCGAGTATTGGGCTTTTCACCAGGCAACAGGAGAATTCGACTTCTGATTTTGTTGGAGAGATGCTTAAGCCGTCAGATCTCTCAGGCACTGGTTTCAGTAGAAAACTAGATTATTCACATTGTACTTGGTCTCTTGTGTGGAATGGAAAATTGTGAGAGGAAATGTTTAGATGGCCACAATGCACAGAAGGGAGATTTTGGCTCCAACTACGAGTTTATAACTTCAAAGGATCGTTGTATAATTTCATTTTTGTGTACTCGGATATATGTTATTGATATGTTAATCTTCTTTATTTCTATTCCGAAATATACCTACATTTTAATCTTCGATTATCTGCTACATTTTGTGTATGTGAATATCGAAATGTAGGTGCATGTTAAAATATCTACCCTTTTTTGCTTGCTTCAAATATGTGAAAAGTGTTGGAATAATCTCGGATAAATTCAACATAATTGTGTCGATGCTGCACTCTGTGATCTTGTAAAATGCTATTATATGTATTGTAACATATATCGTTTATATACTTCAATCAACATGTGTGTCGATACCATCTCGTATGTGGGTATTTTGCTCTAATCTATGGTGGATACATATTAAAGTCCAATTGTAAATTGAAAGTTACGATTCTATACTTTTTACAATTTTTAAATAACTTCTTCAATTTAGTTTAAAACAATAAATATTTCAGAAAACTTGTAATTGAAAGAAATTCTTGTACTTTCAGTTGCTAAAAATGGGAACGTCCTGCCAAAAACTTCAAACCGTTTTCCAGTCCGTGCAAATTACAATAAATTCTAAAATCCAAATTGCGATTTGGATGTTTCAAAACTGTTCTTTCCTAAAATACGAAATACTACGTTGGCAGTTCCGTAAAGGACGTGGACACTTATTTCTAGAATTTATTGTAACAATCGATGCACTAATACATTACTAATGAAATATCAATCCTAACATTAAGCAAACCACAAACCTTCTACCAATTTTAGGATACATTTAAAAGAGAAATCATACAAATTATGCTTACAGCTTAATCGTATTTCAAAACATGGATTTATTTATTCTTTTAAACTTTTACCTGAGAGAATATAAGGTAACCAATACCACTACATCACTTACAGTGAAAAACAGTCGTTGCCCAAGAAGTCGATCTGCCTCGTTGGCCCAAAATATCGATCCAATGAGGCAGTCGCAACCATTTATAAGGAGAGTTTACAATTTGGCAAAGCTTACACAACAAAAACCCAAAATTTGAATATACATTGATGTTGTGGAATGGCACTCACCCAAGTGGCACTTCCAACATCAGAAACAAGAGAAAATCGATACACTTAGTTGTTGAGTACGAATTGGTGATCATCAAACAACAAACAACAAACAACAAATGCTACGTCGGGACAGCCTCAGGTGCAAGAGGCGCGGCTCCATCGTTCTCTGATGTACTATCCCCCATGCTCTGCTCCTTCTCTTCCTCGTCTAGAAATCCATGCTTATATCTATCGTAATTTGTCCTCTCAGCCGGTTTGAAGGGTCTCTCCCCCAGCACACGCACCATGTCCTCCTGGTGAACAGTTTCCTTTTCCAGCAATAACTCAGCAATCTTAGCCACTTGTTCCTTGCGTTCCTCGATCAATTGAACTGTCCGTTGGTACGCCGTTGTAACCCATTCACGGACTTCAGTGTCTATAAGATTGGCTGTTTTGCTGCTATAGGGCTTGCTCAT
>JAYDZE010492222.1:0-15751 GCA_034509125.1 Monilaria moniliformis
ATAATTATTGATACGGGCCTTTTCCACAGAAAAGGGGAATCTTGTGTTACAGTAGAAGCAGAAGTGATGTGGATTATCGGTGTGTATATAAACTTCATAGTGATATTGAAGTGTATCGAACTAAGGTATATTCAAAGGTAAGGTAAGTGACAGTATGAGATCTATGCACACAAAATCTATAGGTTATGAGATTTTAGTAAGGTATATCATGCCAACCAAAATTAGTGTCACGTCAATTAAATTTTTTTGTACCAGATAAAAAAGATGGTCGGAAAACTTCGCCAAAGTTAAATCAAAACAAATATAAAATTGGTGTATTTTCATACTAAATTTTGAATTATGTGGAATTCATGAATCATGTGATAATTGCTACATTTAAATATACCAATAACTCTATAATAAACTCTATAATAAAAAACATATCAATCAAATATAATATAACATTCTATCACATGCTGCATAGCAGAGCTGTATTATATATATAATATCAATTATTGCTTTTCCTTTTTGAACTTTTCGTAGTTCGGTAAATCAATAATAACAATAGTAGTAATACAAAATATATAGGGTTGACACTTTTATGTTATTATTTAGTATTTACTATTTATAAATACATAATCGTATTGATACTCACGTATATATATACAAAAAGAGCGTATTTTCCTTGAGTGAGGCAGCGTTAGTTAGTTCCTTCATTTAAGCTTTTAAACAAACACCCTCAAATCTCTCTCATCCTTTGAACTTTTCAATACCCTACCGAAATTCAAGGATCCATTTCTCTCAAGCCTATTTTGATCTTCTTTCCCTTTGATCTCTAATCATATTTTCGCATTTTCTTGAGGCTGCTCGAATTTTCCCTCAGAGAAATATGGTACATATTTTTTCCATTCCTACATGCATTTAATTTTTTTCATGCGATCATTCAACTCCATTCCCTTGAATTTCTATTTCTTTTTTATGCATATGTTCTAGAATTCTTGATTGTCATTCATATCCACTTTCTTCATGATATGTTTTTGATTGATTTCTTCAGCATTCTAAGGTGAATTTATGTATTCTATTTGCTTGATTTTGTCTCTGGTTATGGGACAAGGTGACAAGTTGGCATTAGCAATATCAATATGCCCACAAACACGTGTGTGTGTGTGTTTTTCTTCTATAATCCTGAGAGATGACCACCTTTCTAGAAAATATGAATAATTGCAGTTGCTCCTGTTATTGGTTAATGCATATTGTATGTGCTATTTGCTCGAATTTGTGAAAATATAGTAATTTAATCATGAAAGACAATGATGGTAACAATTAGACCTCCAACAAAATCAAGAATGCTGCAATAAATAATGCAGATCTCTGTTTCTATACTATTTTAAGGATGTTTCTATACTATTTTAAGGATCTATAATTAGTGAAATTACTTAAGAGTTCGATTTCTTTGGTTGCATTTGAAAAGGTGGGATAAGAAAATATTGGAAATTTTTATCATAGTATAGTTGTCTGTACCTTTTTATCTCCATATTCTATAAGTGGAAAAGATGGAAAAATATTATTACATCAATACTGATTAATAATATTATCATAAATTAGAGCGAAAACGACGGCAATGGGACTGCCCAATTTTTTTCCCATGGAGAAAATTTGTGACCCCCAACACATGTGAAAAGTGTGTAAAAATATATATATTTTCACTCTTTTCCATAATAGAGATCGCACCCAGACAGCACAATAGTTTAACCAACATAATAAATGCAACAAAAACTGCCATTTTTCTCCTGTTTGCTTAAACCTTTTGCACTTGATTAAGGCATCAAAAGGATCAAGAATGCTGCTATTTTTCTGATCAGGCGAATTCTGCATCTGGGGTTGCTGTGGACGACGCGTGCAAACTGAAGTTTTTGGAGCTAAAGGCAAAACGGAACTTCAGGTACATTGTGTTCAAAATCGATGATGGACTCCAGCAAGTGGTGGTGGAGAAGGCCGGGGGCCAAGGAGAGACTCACGTCGACCTCAACAACAGCTTGCCTGCTGATGATTGTCGGTATGCTGTCTTCGACTATGACTTCACAACTGATGAGAACTGCCGTAAGAGCAAGATTTTCTTCATTGCATGGTGAGATCTCATAGACTCCAATTTGAGCCTCATATCATATGGCTATTGCAACTAGGGTTTTCTAATGAAAAATTTGGGATGTCTTAGGTCGCCCGAGACTTCAAAGGTGAGGACCAAGATGCTTTACGCGAGTTCGAAAGACCGGTTCAAGAGAGAGTTGGATGGCATTCAGGTTGAGTTGCAAGCAACTGATGCAAGTGAGATGAGCATGGACATCTTCAAGGAAAGAGCTTATTAACTGAAGTTTCTTTGCTGAAATACAGAATTACTATTCAATTAGTTATTCAACTCTTTCTTAGTCACATGGTTTCTTTTTCTTTTTTCAATTTTGACATTTGTTCATGTCAACTGAGCCTAAATCTTCTTGGCTTCCGCTGACTGCTTTTGAGTTCATGAATTCTGTTATATTTTGAGATGGTTTGCAAGGATATGATAGTTTCTCTTGAATGAACTAGTTTCTCTTGAATCCATTTCTATTTGCTGAGTAAAGGGAAACTAAACAATATTTAGTTTGTTACATCAATTTATATTGTGTGTACTGCTTATTGCTCCTCTTTGTCTTGTTTCCTCCAATATTCATCTTCCCATGCCTCCACCTCATTCACGGCCTCCATTTTTTTTCGTGCAAAAGCTCCAAGATCTCGAGGTTCAAAAGGTGGAGGCATCTTGCACGGAGGTGAATCACTAGGTAACTTCTCCATGGATTCCTCCATGAACTCCCTCCATTTCCCATGTGCAGGGCAAGCCAGCACCTCCGAGCAGAGCTCAGTCGCGTTTGGAGGGATCTTAGGCTTGTATTTGAACAACTTCGCGTACTCATTTAGCAGATGGAACATGTAATCATAAACATTCTCCATTTTCAGATCCTCACGGGAGAAATGACTCCCGGCTTCACCAATCTCCTTGGCCTAAAAAACAAAGTTCAGTAAAAAACAGTGTATAACATAGGTGAGAAGACGACACGATGATACCTCTGCAGTGTGATTGTTGCCCCATTCAACAGCATATTTGATGGACCTGCACTTTTGGGCGTCTCTAACAGGCCAATAATGGTGTCGAGGGATGAGGCCCCGTGTGAAGAAGTCGTGCCAACGTGACTGGAGGAGCAACGTGGGTGAGTTGCAGGCTAGAATGTATTTCTCACTCACAGACCATCCCCATCCTTCTGCATAAATCTTGTACCTTACATGACAGAAAAAAATCAAAGATCAGAAACAACACTTTGTTTCGCCTGTTGAATTGAATGTATCATGGTTGCTGTCAAAAGCCAACCTGTGGGTGCACTGGTTTGCAAGATTGGACTGCTTGAATCCTCTCCGCGCCTCTTCTTCCCAATTCTATGACGAAAACAAGAGAAACTTGGTATATAGTTATACTTGGTATTTTCTTGTAAATTAAAAATATATTTCTAGCTAGGTCCGCTCAGATGAGATAGGATACGAGTGGTTACGATGGCGTAAAGGCGGGCATTCCAGTCGTTTTGACGAGTGAGATTGCATTTCATGAGTTGGTATCTTTGCGGGGAAACCTTGGGGTTGCCCTTCCAATAGGCGTAGGGTAATCTTTCCTCCCATTTCAACATTTCCATCCCTTGTTTCGTCTCTTTCAGGAACGCGCTCCATGGCTTTATATTTACCTCTGCCCTGCATCCCCATAACATCATTCAAATCTTACCGTATTCAACTTATTATTTTATTATAACCAATCATTACTAAAAATTTGAACTACAAAAATTATAGATCCTACTCGTGAACATAAACCCTAGTTGTTTATGGTCGGTCAACTATCACTATAATTGCAAGATAGAAGTAACACGTACAAAGTTTGAACTGAAGACAAACTTGAAAAAGTAAGTGCTACACTAAAAGGTGCCTAACTTTTATATGGGTGAAAGACGAATAAAAAAAAAAAATTCCATGTATCACAAATAAAATTGTCATTTTCCTTTCTTCTATTAAATGAGCGTAAAATTATATTTTTACTTTGTTCTAATTCTATTTAGTGATCTCAAAATTTAACAATCTAGCTTTCATTTTGTGTGAGTAAATGAGAGCATAATAAGGAATCAGTGTCCATTTGACCTTTTCAAATATGTTACATAAATTTTCTTAATCTGTGCAAAAATTAAAAGGGAGCATGATTATAGTCTTTTTTCTTTCTTTGCATTGAAAGATGACTATAATCTTGAGATAGATGGAGTATAGATTTTCAATATTAAAAGTAAATGTATAATTTCAAATTGTAATAAGATTACTCACAATACGACAGGCTTCGCACACAATTTCGCAAATCATGCACCCATCATTTTTAAGACTAGCTAGCACGATTAATTTTACAATCAAATTTAACGCAAAAACATATAACAAAACGAAGTAAAAATTATATTGAAAAGTGAGAAAATAGCATGTCATATTTCTCATATATACTTCAAGGGAAGTGTTCAAGTAGGATCACCTAATTATAGTGAGAATGAAAAATCATTCTTTAGTTGTTCGCTCACGAGATTTACATCAAATGCATCTGTTTCCCAGATAAAATTCTATGATAGGCGAAAGTTCAATTTTTTTTAATACAGTTAATTTCACTATAAATATAATGACTTTATATATCCAACCCATTGTTCTCATATTTTTACAAAAAATATAGCCAACTTCTATTCTTCAAGTTTAAACCATTATTTTTTTAATTACTATCTATACTATCTAAATATAAATGATGAACAATGTTCTTGTATCCTATTTTAACTTTATTAATACGAAAATTCACGATTCCAAATTAAATTTAGGGTTCATTAGTCACTCCAATTAGAATTAAAATTTATCATCATATCACCTAAAACCTAATAAATTTGCATGTAAAAGAAAATGAAAATCTGAATTAGTAGCATTAGTAGAGAGAGAGAGTGTGTGAAGAAGCACATTACCAGCCCCAAAAGGTCCAATCGGGGAAGACGATATCGAAGGTGCGATTATCTGCGCAGTACTTGAAGAGCGGCGGCGGAGTCGCCCCCTCCGCCCCATACTGCTCCGCTTTCACCACCGGCCGATCATTACAGTCAAACATCAGCTCCAAATCGGGCAATTTTCCACCATACCTCCTCATCAGCTGCGCGAACCCCCATAACGTGAACAAGCCACGCGACTGAAACGCCTCCTCGAATTTCTCCACGTACATTTTTCCGCCCAAAATCGTAAGCCGGAAATGCGCGGTGCGCCGCGCCTCCGCCACCATTTTCTCGGTGATTCCCGTGTTTCTCCAGTGGCGCAAGTCTTCGTGGATCCATCGGAAGTATTCGGGGCAACTGGCTCCGCTTCTCAGCTTCGCCTGCGAAAAGGATGGATGAATTTTTGGGCAATTTCTGGTGCGATTCCACGTCACGCAGTCCGGAGTTGGTGATGATTTTTTTTCAATGGCAATCACAGAATCGTATTTACCCTGTGATGGATACGGAATTAGTTAGTATAAGAGGAAAGTATTCAAAATCAGATCATGAATTTGTTAATCAAAGTAATCTTATTTTTGTGTTTTTTGATTGGAAAAGAGAGAATAGTTACGAAGCAAATCCGTGGCGCCAAAAACAGCAAAGAAATAAAGATGAGAAAAAGAAGAAGAAGAAGAGTTGGAATTATTTTCGTCGAAGAAACGTTCACAAAAGCAGGAGGCGTTGGCCTTGACCACAATCTGTTGTTCATCATCAATGTTGCCTCTGTGTGTTTCACTTCACAATTATACTATGCGCCGCGGTGAGATTTATATATATATATATATATATATATATACATGTCAGCGCGCTTGAAAAGTCAAAAGCCGCAAGAAAACTTTTTTCATTTCCGTTTTTTTCATTGTTCATTCACAAAATTTGATTTTTTTTTTGGGTTTAATGTCCCTTAGTTATATACTTCAAAAGTATATCTATATAAACATTATTTCTATCTTATTGAGCTGGTAATGGGATTTGATAAGTCTTGTATCAATTCAGTCACTTGATACTAAGCTTATCAAATTTGCGCGTGGCTAGTCTTGGCACTGTGTCCGCAGGTCTTGTAAGCTGTCTGCACGCAGGTATGGTAAGCCTGATATAAATTCGGCCAATTCATACCATGCTTACCAGACTTGTGCACGCAGTGCTAAGGCTGGCCGCGCGTGAGTCTAATAAGCTTTGTATGAATTCAGTCAATTCATACCAGGCTTAGGAAACACGCGCGCATATGTTTGGTAATCCTAATATGAATTTGGTCAATTCATTCCATGCTTACCAAACAAAAGTTACAATATTTTTTTCTAAGGCAAGAACTTTTATTCCAAAATAAGGTTTGGTATGTATAGTATGAATTCACCCAATTCATACATCATACCAACAAATCTCTAAAACTATACACATAGAATAACAAAAACCATGAAGCATCAACAAAATTTAAATAAACAACAAAGATCCACCAATTCTAAAATGAATCGAACGAAGTAGAATATGTTGAACAGAGGATCGGACGAATGCATCACTTTATTAATGTGAACTATACAAAAACTTCCTACAACATTAATCTATTCAAACATTACTAAAAAACAAAAACGTTATATATCCAGATCGGAAGGCGGCGGCGTGGTAGAAGGGAGACGATTATGGCTTTGGCGGCACAGTGAATTGCAGTTGCAGGTGACGCAGAGAGGGAATGGTGAGCCTAAGTTTGTGCTCTTTTTCTAGTGTTGTTTAAGTGTCCAGATAGAGTCTTTATTGTGTTTTTGTTTCTTTTTATGTCTGGGAGGACACTTTTGGCAACAAAGTTGCTCTGAGCAAAGCAAGTACCAATTGGGGTAGAGCAGGCTACACTCCACGAAAGAGGTAAGATATTGAACCAATGTGCATCCCTACGCGAGTCTCCAGGCTGAGCAAAGTAGCTAACATTTGACGCAAAGTTGGGAAGCAAAGTGCCGACCATTTCACTATACCGTGCGGAATCCAGATCTAGGCAGTTGAGGAAGGTGAAGAAAGAGATCAACTGAGATAGAGAAAGTGCCATGGGCAGAATTAGTCAACCTTATCTAAATTAAGTGGATAAGAAAAAGAATAGACCCGAATCTGCCAATCACTTTGAAGATAAAGAAAATGATCTGGGTGCAACTGATGAACATGGAAAAGATAAGGATGGAAGATCCTACGAACAACCCTAGATCCGAGCCTACACCAATGGGTTGGACACCCTCGAACCACATACCAGAAGTCTGGGAGTTATGCTTCAATTGAACTTAGACGGTACAAACCTTATTTTGAGCCTACTTTGACACGAGCGATGTCGTTCTTCGACGTTATTACATTACATACACCATAATAAGAGAGTGTGTGGATGACTTTGGTCATAGGCAAGCGTATTGCTCTTTAAAATCGCAACTCCGGGAGTTACGCTTCAATTGAGGTTAAACGGTACAAACTCAATTTTGATGCTATTTTGACACGAACGAGGTCGTTCTTCAATATTATTACATTACATACAACATAATAAGAGATTTTGTTGTGGATTTTGGTCATAGATATGCGTATTGCTCATTAAAATCACAAGTCTGGGAGTTCTGCTTCAATTGAACTTAAACGGTACAAGCTCGATTTTGAGGCTATTTTGATGGGATTGATGCCGTCTTTCAACATTATTACATTACATACACCATAATAAGGGAGTGTGTGATATATTTCGGTCGTAGATATGCATATTCCTCTTTAAAATCGCAACTTCGGGAGTTGCGCTTCAATTGAGCTTAAACGGTACAAACTCAATTTTAAAGCCATTTTGACGCGAGCGATGTCGTTCTTTGACATTATTACAATACATACACCATAATAAGGGAGTGTGTGGTGGATTTATGTTGTAGATATGTGTATTGCTCTTTAAAATCGCTAGTATGAGAGTTATGTTTCAATTGAACTTAGACAAACTTGATTTTGAAGCTATTTTGACTCGAGTGATGTTGTTCTTCGATATTATTACATTATATACACCATAATAAGGGATTGTGGATGACTTTTGTCATAGGTATGCGTATTGCTATTTAAAATCTTAACTTCGGGAGTTACACTACAATTGAGCTTAGACGGAACAAACTCGATTTTAAGGCTATTTTGATACGAACGAGGTCGTTCTTCGACATTATTACATTACATACACCATAATAAGGGAGTGTACACTGGAGTTCCATCGTAGATATGCGTATTGCTCTTTCAAATCGCAACTCTGGGAGTTATACTTCAATTGAACTTAGATAGTACAAACTCGATTTTGAAGCTATTTTGACGAGAATGATGTCTTTCTTCGACATTATTACATTACATACACCATAATAAGGGATTTCGTGGTGGATTTCGGTCGTAGGTATGTGTATTTCTCTTTGAAATCGCAACTTTGAGAGTTATGCTTCAATTGAGAATACACGGTACAATCTCGATTTTGAGGTTATTTTTATGAGAATGTTGTCGTTCTTCAACATTATTACATTAAATACACCATAATATGAGAGTGTTATGGATTTCTGTCGTAGATATGCGTATAGCTCTTTAAAATCGTATGTCAGTGAGTTATGCTTAAATTAAACTTAGACTGTACAAACTCGATTTTGAGGCAATTTTAACGCAAGTGATGTCATTCTTCAACATTATTACATTACATAACCCATAATAAGGGAGTGTGTGGATGACTTTGGTCGTAGGTATGTGTATTGCTCTTTAAATTCGCAACTCTGGGAGTCACGCTTCAATTGAGGTTAGACGGTACAAACTCGATTTTGAGTCTACTTTGATGCGAACAAGGTCATTATTCAACATTAGTACATTACATTCACCATGAAAATGGAGTGTGTGGGAGCTTTTGGTCCTACATATGAATATCGCTCTTTAAAATCGCAAGTTCGAGAGTTATGCTTCAATTGAGTTTAGAAGGTAAAAACTCAAGTTTGAGGCTATTTGGATGAGAACGATGTTTTTCTTCAACATTATTACATTACCTATACCCTAATAAAGGAGTGTGTGGTGGATTTCGGTCGTAGAGATGCGTATTGCTCTTTAAAATCTCACGTCCGGGAGTTATTCTTCACTTTAACTTAGAATGTATAAACTCGATTTTGAGGCTATATTGACGCGAACGATGACATTCTTTGACATTATTACATTAAATACACCACAATAAGGGAGTTTGTGATGGATTTCGGTAGTGGATATACATATTGCCCTTTAAAATCGCAAGTCAGGGAGTTATGCTTCAATTTAGCTTAGACGGTAAAAACTCAAGTTGAGACTATTTTGACGAGACCGATGCCGTTCTTCGACATTATTACACTACAAACACCTTAATAAGGGATTTTTTGGTAGGTTTTCGTTCGTAGATATGTGTATTGCTCTTCAAATCCGCAAGTCCGTGAATTACGCTTTAATTGAACTTAGACAGTATAAACTCAATTTTGAGGCAATTTTGACGAGAATGATGTTGTTCTTAGATATTAATAGATTACATACACCATAATAAGGGAGTGTGTAGTGGATTTCTATCGTAGATTGCATATTGCTCTTTAAAATCGCACGTCTCGAAGTTATGCTTCAATTGAACTTAGACGGTACAAACTCAATTTTGAGGCTACTTTGACGCGAGCGATGTCATTCTTCGACTTTATTACTTTAAATACACCATAGGAAGGGAGTGTGTGGATGAATTTGGTCGTAGGTATACATATTGATCTTTAACATCGTAACTCTGGGAATTACGCTTCAATTGAGCTTAGACGGTACAAACTCAACTTTGATGCTATTTTGACACGAACGAGGTCGTTCTTCGATATTATTACATTACTTACACCATAATAAGGGATTTTTTGGTGGATTTCGGTCGTAGATATGCGTATTGCTGTTTAAAATAGCAAGTCCGGGAGTTCTGCTTCAATTAAACTTAAACGGTAGAAACTCGATTTTCAGGCTATTGTGATGAGAATGATGCGATTGTTCGATATTATTACATTACATATACCATAATAAGGGAGTGTGTGGTAGATTTCGGTCGTAGTTATGTGTATTTCTCTTTAAAATCGCAACTTCGGGCGTTACATTTCAATTAACCATACACGGTACAAACTCGATTTTGAGATTTTTTTTACGAGAATGATGTTGTTCTTCAACATTAATACATTAAATATACCATAATAAGGGATAGTGGTGGATTTATGTCATAGATATGCATAGTGGTCCTTAAAATGGCAAGTCTGAGGCTATTTTTTAGGCTATTTTGACGCAAGCGATGTCATTTTTCGACATGACTACATTACATACATCATAATAAGGGAGTGTATGGATGACTTTGGTCGTAGGTATGTGTATTACTCTTTCAAATTGGAACTCCGGAAGTTACATTAATAAGGGAGTGTGTTGTGGATTTCGGTCGTAGATATGCGCATTGCTTTTTAAAATCGCAAGTATGAGAATTATGCTTCAATTTAACTTACACAGTACAAACTCGATTTTGAGGCTATTTTGATGAGAGCGATGACGTTCCTAGACATTTTTACATTACATACACCATAATAAGGGAGTGTGTGGATGACTTTGGTCGTAGGTATGCATATTGCTCTTTAAAATCGCAACTCCAGGAGTTACGCTTCAATTGAGCTTAGACGGTAGAAACTCGTGTTTGAGGCTATTTTGACGAGAACGATGTTGTTCTTTGACATTATTACATTACATACACTATAATAAGGGACTTTGTGGTCGATTTCGGTTGTAGATATGCGTATTACTTTTCAAAATTGCAAGTCCGGGAGTTATGCTTCAATTGAACTTAGAAGATACAAACTCAATTTTAAGGCTATTTTTTTTGCGAACAAGGTCGTTCTTCGACATTATTACATTCCATTAACCATAATAAGGA
Source organism: Monilaria moniliformis (assembly GCA_034509125.1). Lineage (NCBI taxonomy): Eukaryota > Viridiplantae > Streptophyta > Magnoliopsida > Caryophyllales > Aizoaceae > Monilaria > Monilaria moniliformis. Next base: position 11,002 of record JAYDZE010492222.1, read on the forward strand.
AGTGTGTTGTGGATTTCGATCGTAGATATGCGTATTGATCTTTAAAATCGCAAGTCAGAGAGTTATGCTTTAATTGAACTTAGACGGTACAAAATCAATTTTGAGGCTATTTTGACGCGAGCGATGCCATTCTTCAATATTATTATATTACATACACTATAATAAGGCAGTGTGTAGTTGATTTCATTCATAGATATGCATATTGCTTTTTCAACTTAGACGGTACAAACTCGATTTGAGGCTATTTTGATATGAGCGATGTCATTCTGCGACATTATTACAATACGTACACCATAATAAGTGAATGTGTGGATGACTTTGGTAATAGGTATGCGTAATGCTCTTTAAAATTACAACTTCGGGAGTTACGTTTCAATTGAGCTTAGATGGTACAAACTCGAGTTTAAGGCTATTTTGTGGATAACGATGTTGTTTTTCGATATTATTACATTACATACACCATGATAAAGGAGTTTGTGGTTGATTTCGGTCGTAGATATGCACATTGCTCTTTAAAATCGCAGGTCCGAGAGTTATGCTTCAATTGAACTTAGACGGTACAAACTCAATTTTGAGGCTATTTTGACGCGACTAATGTCGTTCTTCGAAATTGTTACATTACATGCACTATAATAAGAGAGTGTGTAGTGGAGTTCTGTCGTAGATATATGTATTACTCTTCAAAATCGCTAGTCTGGGAGTTATTCTTCAATTGAACTTAGACGGTACAAACTCGATTTTGAGGCTATTTTGACACGAGCGATGTCGTTCTTCGACATTATTACATTACATACACCACAATAAGGGAGTTCGTGGTTTATTTCGGTCTTTGATATGCGTATTGCTCTTTAAAATCGCAAGTCCGAGAGTTATGCTTCAGTTGAACTTAGACGATACAAACTCGATTCTGAGGCTATTTTGACGCGAGCGATGTTATTCTTTGACATTATTACATTACATACACTATGAATAGGGAGTTTTTGGTCGATTTCGATAGTAGATATGCATGTTGCTTTTTCAAATCGCAAGTCCGGAGTTATGCTTCAATTGAGCTTAGATGGTACAAACTCGAGTTTGAGGCTATTTTGACGAGAACGATGTTGTTTTTCGACATTATTAGTGTCTTAAGTAGTTTTCAATATGTGAGGCTCTCTAGAGACTTTTCTAGCCTCTAAATAGAGTTGTAATCATATGTTTTGAAATACATTTGGGATGATATATGAAAATTGGCATTTGCCTTGTGAGTTGAATTCTCTTTGTTGAGTTTCTCACTTGTTTTAAAACCAATCAAGAAACTTGAGCAAAGTCTTATGACGTCCAACTATACAAAGGTTCTTGGCTGATTATATAGCCAACCAGTCGAGGTTTTTCTATGCTCTTAGGGTGATCAAACTAGATTCTCAATCTAAAGACCATGCCTAACTCATTTACGTGGGGTTCTTGGGTCATTACATCCAACGGGTCCTTCATCCATATCAATCCGTATTATTTTTGGTATTAGAGCAATTTGATATTGATCCAAATTTTATCTTTTCATTTCTTATATTTCCTTGTTTGTATACCAAAAGAATTAAAAAGAAAAAGAGAAAAAGAAATGTAAAAGAAAAGTCCGGCAACTTTTCTTTATTTATCCTACCTTCTTCATATTTATTATCTTGTTGTTGCATAGAAAAAATAAATAAAAATGAAAAAAATTAAAACAAAAATCAGTTATATAATTGTAAAAGAAAATACTACATCATCATATTCCCTTGAAACTAATCATATTCCTCATCTAATTCCATATTCTTTTAATCAAGGGCTGAAGTTTGGTGAATGTTATAATTCTTGTTCTTTCTTGATTTGATTTATGCTTGTGAATTCTTTACAAGAGAATTGATTGGTAAAAGACTTCACTGGTCAGATCATTTGGGGGAGGTAAAGAATGATACATGAGTGTTTGTTTTTGTAAAGGATATATTTTTTGTGCCACACACAAGCGAATTGTTTCGATGGACTCAACTAACAATCAAAATCCAACTGAATTTGGAGAGGTTGGAACTTCAAGCAACACAAAAGCGTGATGAGGAAAGGGAGAGCAATGAAGAAGATGAAGATGCATACACGCATCAAAGTCAAAGGCGGGGAAGTGATAGAAGAAGACAATAGAATGAAGTAGATGGTGACTTGGGAAGCATTAAATTGAAGATCCCAACATTCCAAGGAAGGAGCAATCCTGAGGCTTATTTGGAATGGGAACGAAAGGTGGATCACATTTTCAAGTGTCACAACTATTTTGAGGAAAAGAAGTTAGACCTGCTGCAATTGAATTCACAAACTACGCAATAGTTTGGTGGGATCAATTAACAACAAATAGTTTGCATCTACTCTTATTTTCGTGAATTGTATCAAAAACTAAAAGCAATGAATTAAGGTACTAAATCTGTTTATGATTATTACAAAGAGATGTGTCATGATAAGGGCAAATGTTGAAGAAGATAGAGAAGCAATCATTGGTCGATTCTTATGTGAGCTGAATAGGAAGATTGAAAACATCGTGGACCTTTAACACTATGTGGAGTTGGAGGATATGGTTCACATGACAATGAAATTGGATCGGCAATTGAAGAATAAACGAACTATTCAAAAAGGTTTTCCAACAAGTTCTCAATCTTTAAAGCAAAAGTAGTAAAATTCATCTAAATCTATTTTTGGGGCAGCCACTAAACCTCAAAATGAAGTGTCAAAATCCAAGTTCAATGAAATTGAAAATGGCAAAAGTGTTGGACACATTGCATCCAAGTGTCCAAACAATAGGGTGATGGTTTTTAAGTCAAATACAAAGATAGAATCTGAAAGTGAACATGAAGATGATGATGAAGATGAATCATTGAAGGAGATTGAACCAAAACATGGAGAGCTTTTGGTAGTTCGAAAAGCTCTAAGCATGCAAATAAAAAAAGATGGTCATCAAAGACAGAACATCTTCTGAACAAGATGTTTACTACAAGGTAAACTTTGCATGTTGATAGTTGTACCAATGTGGCAAGTTCCGAGATGGTGTAAAAATTGAACTTAACAATTGAATAAGATACTCATCCATACAAGCTACAATAGCTTAATGAATGTGGAGATTTGAGTTACCAAACAAGTTCTAATTTCATTTTATATTGGCAATTATAAAGATGAAGATCTTTGTGATGTGGTGTCAATGCATGCTAGTCACATTCTCTTGGGGATTTTATTGAAAAACATACGATGGATTTTGCTATCACTATACCTTCAAGCACAAGAACAAGTCTATCTTACTTGATTTTTTGACACCACAACAAGTTCAAGAGGATCAGCTGAAATTGCCTCAATCAATGAGAGCTCGTGAGGTTGAGAGTAATAAAAGTGAGGAAATTAAAAAAAAGTTGAGCAAAAAAAAAAAGTCAAGAGAAAAGTAAGAGTGAGGGAAAAGAAAAATAGAATTTCTATGTGACAGTAAAAAAAATCAAGAGTGCAATAGTCAGTGAAAAGAGTGTGTACATCTTAGTGTATAAAGAGTCATTCTTTAGCACTAACAAATCAACCTCATCTTTACCTAGTTCTTTTATTTCTCTTTTGTAGACATTTGAAGACTCATTTCCGGATAAAGAACCAAGTGGATTACCTTCATTAAGACGTATTGAGCATCAAATAGATTTTGTTCCTAGAGATGTTCTACCAAACTGACCTGCTTATTGAGCTAATCCGGAAGAGACTAAGGAGATTCAACGACAAGTTGTAGAATTATTGGAGAAAGGATATATTCGAGAGATTATGAGTCAATGTGCAGTATCAGTGATTGTTTTATTTAAGAAAGATGGATCATGATGATGTGAACAAATTGTTGAGAAATCAACAAAATCATTGTAAAGTATCGCTATCCTATTCCTACGCTAGATGATACGCTTGATGGATTACATGAGTCTATTTTGTATTGGAAAATTAGTTTGAAGAGTTGTTACCACCAGACTCATATTCGAGAAAGATATTAGTGGGAAATGATGCTTTCAAAACAAAATATTGTCTACATGAGTGTTTAGTAATGTCTTTTGATTTAACTAATGTGCCAAGTACTTTAATGAGATTGAAACACTATTATTTGCAAAATTGCATTTGGAAATATATGCTTGATCAAAATTTTAAATTGGCAAGCTTCATTTCATGTCACAAGAGTGATGTTATAAGTCATATTGCTGATTTATTCTTTAAGAAAGTTGTTTATTTGCATGGTGTTCCTAGAACCTTTGTGAGTGATCGAGATGCTAAATTTGTGAGATATTTTTGGCATGCGTTATAGAATAAATTGGGAACTAAACTTTTGTTATCTTCTAATTGTCATCCAAAAACTGATGGACAAACTGAAGTATTTAATAGGAATTTGTCTTGATTGCTTAGAACTTTGATTAAGAAGAACTTTAAAAGCTGGGAATAGGGGTGGGAAAACGGGTATCCGCGGGTACCCGCACCCGACATTGCGGGTATCCGCACACGAAAATGAGCCTATATGGCTACCCACACCCGACCCGCATTCAACCGCGGGTATCCCAAATACCCGTCGGGGGTACCCGCACCCGAATTGTTTTTTATATATTTACAATTTATATATATAATGAAGTAATTATTACAATATTTTAACAATTCAAGCAATATTTTAACAATTTAAGTAATTTAAGCAATATTTCATTATGTTTAATCCATTATCCTTCCATAAATGTTGGAAATGACTAAATGAGCTAAATTT
>JAYDZE010492333.1:0-15749 GCA_034509125.1 Monilaria moniliformis
GTGGTCCCTTTACCGAGCTGCAAGCTTGAGTTCGGTCTTCCTTTAGGCTGTGCTGAGGCGGGTCTTGGGCCGGTCTTTGTACTGGGCCGGTCTTGTATTGGGCCGAAGGCCCATATCCTACCACCGCGCCATGCACCCCTACCATCACGTCGAAGCCATTCACAAACTTTGCCACCGACGAAACTTGCCCCTTCATTTCGCTCACGCTCACGTTGAATCCAACGCTCCGTGCCAGCTCAGCCACGTCGTATTCGTTTCTTAGGCGACGTGACCTCTGCCTCGAGACGATGAGCAAGCGAGGGCGCCCTCTCTTGCTCTTGCAACCTCCGACGAGCTCTCTCTCTAATGAGTAGGTGTTTCTGAGAAGTTTGGTGAAGTTAGTGATTGAATGGTTTGGCGAAATCGATTGATCTATGCCCAAGTTTTTGTGGGATTTGAGCCGTGCGATGATTCTTGGAAAGCATAGGACCTCATCTTGGTTGTCTATGTCGATGACCTCGTATTTGGAGAGCATGTTTATGATTGGTTTGTATTTGGAAATCCACAATGAATTCATGTCGGTTACGAGAAAGATTACGGTCGTGTTGAATTGTTGAGAGGTCAAGTAGAGTGGGATGAGCACGTCGGTGAAGTCGTGGAAGGGGTTTCCGACGTAGCCTCCGGCTGAGAAGACGACGGCCGGGGCGGTGAATATGCGGGTGCACGGTGGGGTGGTGTTAGGGTTTTGATTGGTTATTTTGAGACTTCTGATCAACCTCATTGCAGTTTCGTCAAAACTTCTAGCGTAGGGTTTTATGGTCCAAGACGACGTCGTGTTGAGTGGTTGGGTTGTGGCTATGAAGATGGTGGATGAGGTGCCATGGATCCTAATGTCACCATTGATTTCGTACACTTGTGATCTCCAATTGGTTAGGTTTTGAGTGATTGGTGGTGTTACACTCTCCACATAAGTATCTGAAATAAGAAAAAAATATATGTTACTTAGAATATAGTGATTCATCATATAATATTATTTTTTTATTTTTGTAATAAATAGTTATAAAATAGTAAAATTAATAGTGGGACACGACAAATTGTGAGAAAAGCAGGGTATTAGATAAAGCCAATCCGAATAATTCTCATACATTTGTGTTTATTTTAGAATACTACAAAGACACAAGGGCCGGCTACCATTCTAAAAAAGTAAGTGGAGAAGATGATTAATTAATTTTTGTTAAACCAAATCCTCATAATTAAATTGGTTGGGATCAATACAATGATGAGGCCAATTTATGAAATTGTTAGGTAAATCATATCATCATATATATAAATAAAAACAAGATTATATCAACGAAAAAATTTGTCATCTACAAATAAATAATCACGAACAATTAAGCATTAATATTTCATGACTTCATGAGCTAGTTATCAACAACTTCCGAATTAATCATTTACCTATTAGCCTCAAACACCTTAATTAAACAATATTGAAACTAGAGTCTTACGTGATTGTGGTGGTTCGCTTATTTCTTGGGTGCTCGTCAACATCTTGAGACCCGGCACCATTGACATTTCCATATCCACTGCACAAAAATATAGAAATGTTATTCTAGCTCTACATAATTATGGAAATTTATGAACACCATATAACAAAATGCGCGTGGGGATGAATATTTTTTAACTATTCGATCACGAAAATTTATGGTGAATACAACATCAATATTTATTGGACAAATGCATCACATGAGTCCGAATTTCATGAGGATGAAAATTTCAATTACAATTAATTTCACAGTGAATGCAGTGACTTTATATGTTCAATCACTTTTTCACAATAAGAAAGTTTATATTTGAACAACACCTAGTTTAAAAAGTAGGAACTAATTTTAGCCCTTAAATCATTAATATCTATAGAGGGTTCATCAATTTTTAAATGAGTTCGTGGTCCTTGATTCGGATCCCATGAGAGACGAAAATTCAAATTTCTAATTCATCATTTTCCATAGCAAATCCATCATGTTTCACAGAGAATTCATCACATGTTCACATTTCGTAATTCCTATTTTATAATAAACTTTGTAGCCTAATTCTTACATATAGTTTTAGATCTTGATCGTTGGATGGTCAAGATTGATTTTAAAACGGGACTATGCTTTTTACGTACATAATGCTTTTTTACGTGTAAAACAATGCCTTTTGAATATTACATGATTATGCTTTGTTCACAGTTAATAGAATAGGTTCGTTTTTACCAGATATACAACAAGAAGCATTGGATAAAGAATCATGCATTTTTTAAAGAACAATCCATGAACAAGCTAGGAAATGGCTTTTGGATAATTTACTTACTAAGGGGTAAGTGATCGATATAATTCTTGAAAAGAGTAGAGAGTGAATGCCATTAATAGAAAGCAACAACACAGGAGAGCTCCCAGTCTCTTCGTACCTCATTCCATTTATTCAGACTTACACTTCTCTTTATTGAACATTTATACGATTAATTACAATGAGAGGTGTATATATACATATATATTCTGATGAAATTTCGTTAATTAGGTGCCATATCTCACGCAGATGGAACTGTTTTCATATATATATATTAATCTTAATGCTCCCCACGACTGTTCATTATGTGTGTGTATCTATATTTTATACATATATGTTTACGGTGGTTTGCTTATTTTATACATATTTTATTTCTTGCTGGTAGATATGATAAGGACGTTGGAATCGACTCCTCGGAGAAGCAGTGTCCCATTTATTTTTGGTACGAGTTTTAATAAAATGCTTGAGCGTGTTGTCAGTGGAATGAAGTAGTTTTCGTGTTGTTAGTTTGATTGAGTGTTTTGTTTACAATTCTTGATTAGGAAAATAGAACACTTAAATAAATTAATTAAAATTAAACATTTAATAATTAAGGTCAATTAATTAGAAAGTGCAGGAAAATTAAATAGGCCAAATGCAGCCTTTGAAATCTTCAGTACATAGGTAATTGATGTGACTAAATTGTGGGAGGAAAAGTTTCAAACGAAACTTCTAAATTTCCAGCCAACAATGATGGTGCAAGTTACTACATTGCTTCTCTAGTACATGCTTTTTGAATTATTGTTTAATAGGTAAACACTCATTTTGTAACTCATTTTGGGCTGTTATATCTCAGCAAGCTTGTAAATTAGCAAGCATCGTCGATTCTTAGCAAGAGACTCTAAAACATCATCACATGCTCTAAAATAAGCTAACACAATGACTGCTCCATATTCAATCTCCAAACTAGGGATCAAGCTACCTAGTGATGGCACCACAAGTTCACTTGCAGACATATCTCTTGAGATCAGTCTTCAAATGCGAGATTATTGTGTTGTGGAATCTGATAAAAATTAGAATTAGAGTCTATGGGCTTAGAGGAGATTAGTCTTCAAATGCGAGATTATTGTGCCGTGGAGTCTTGATAAAGATTAGAATTAGAGTCCTAGGCTTAGAGGAATTCTAATTAGATTATGATTATGTTTATTATAGTTTTTCATTACTTATAAGTAGCTCCCTTCATTGCGATTGTATATTGCACCATATTCTCATCAGAATTTCTCTAGTGAAATATCTCTGGCTTGACAGTGCCTCCAAATGTAGTCTCATAGAGGCGAACTAAGTAATCAATTCTCGTGTTCTTTATTGTTTATTTGTGATGATGGGTAATATTTTCCAACAAGATAGAATAAATAATAATAATAATAATAATAATAATAATAATAATAATTTAAACACCTATAATTACAGAAGATCTTGTACCCCAATAAAAGTGCATCAACTTGAAATATTTTATCCAATAGACGAAAACACTCAACTTATAAAGAAGATCCTACAATGCTTCATCCTTAGAGAGATCCATCCTTACATACTCAATACTTGTTACTAAAAATAGCTAATTTCATTACCATTGGTTGGACAATTCCTTCTCAACCAAAAAACAAATAAACCACTGGAGGGCCAAATCGACCACACTTCATCCCAATTCCTATACAATTCCAGCTTCCTCAAAACCGGACGATCTCTCGAGGATTTTCTACTAAGAGTGCTCTCCTTCTCTCTAATCTTATACTCCAAATACCTCAAGTTCATCCCACTAGCAGGATTGCCAAAATAAGCCTAGCTAATCCATCAACTCCTTCAAAAGGAACAACTTGAATCACCACCGCATCATCAGGCAAGAACACCATGTTCGTCACCACCGCATCATCAGGCAAGAACATCATAAGCCTAGCTAATCCATGTTCTGTCGAGGTGGGAATCCTATCTCACTCATCAGTTTTCTTAGCCACAGAATTTCTGTCAGGCCACTCTTCACTCCTCGAAACTCAGCTTCAGCACTTGAGAGTGCCACCACTTTCTGTTTTTTGCTTCGCCAAGTAACCAGATTTCCTCTTACGAAGGTAAAGTATCCCATCGTGGATCTCCTGTTGATTGGATTACCTGCCCAATCAGCATCTTTGTATCCATGTATCTCCAAATGTCCCTGCTTCTGGAATAGAATGCCATTCTCGAAGGTACCCTTCAAGTATCTCACAATCCGAAGGGTAGCTTCCATGTGGTCGGTTTGTGGTCCGTGCATGAACTGACTTACTACTCCTACTGCGTAAACAATATCTGGTCTAGTATGGGAGAGGTAAATTAGTCTACCTACTAGACATTGATACCTTCCTCGATCAGCCAGCTCAGCTCCCTCGGTTATCTGCAAACCATGATTACCTGTCATGGGGGTGTCTGCTGGTTTGCATTCTAGCATACCTGTCTCTGCTAGAAGGTCCAATGTATACTTCTTTCGGCATAGAAAGATCCCTTTTGCTGATCTGAGAACTTCGATGCCCAAAAAGTACTTCAATTTTCCAAGACTTTTCATCTCAAATTCAGTGAACAAACTTGTCTTCAGTCTTTCGATCTCTTCGGTGTCATCCCCGGTGATGATCATATCATCCACATATATAATCAAACATGTAATGCGACCACCTTTCCTCTTCAGAAACAAAGTATGATCCGAATTATTTTGTTGAAAGCCATATTGCTTCATTGTAGTAGTAAAACGACCAAACCATGCCCTGGGTGACTACTTTAGTCCATACAATGTTTTCTTCAACTTGCACACCTCCCTTACTCCAAACACATCAGAGAAATCTGGTGGTGCTTCCATGTAGACTTCGCTTTCCAGCTCACCATGTAAGAATGCATTGGTGACATCAAACTGGTGAAGTGGCCACTCTTTATTTGCTGCAACTGAGAATAGTACTCGAACTGTGTTCATCTTTGCCACGGGTGAGAATGTTTCAGCATAATCCACTCCATATGTCTGAGTGTATCCTTTTGCTACAAGTCGGGCTTTGTATCTGTCAATAGATCCATCAGGTCTTCGTTTGATAGTAAAGACCCACCGACAACCAACAGGTCGCATGCCTTTGGGTAGCTCGCACTTCTCCCATGTACAGTTCCGGGCCAAGGCTTCCATCTCTCTCAGCATTGCATCCCTCTAGTTTCCTGACTCTAAAGCTTCCTCTACAGATTGTGGGATCTCTTCTTCCTCATATAAGGCAGCCTCAAATGCTCTTGCCATCTCAGTTAGATTCCCCCTGTCAATATTGGTTATAGAGTACCTTGACTTCCTCAAATCTTTCTCTGGAGTATACCGTTTTGGAGGAACTCCTCTGGTACTCCTTGGTGGTAAAACATAGTGTCCAGTATCTCCATCGATGGTTGCATCTATATCCTCAATAACTTGAATAAGTTCAGTTTCTCTTACCTGGGATAACTGAAGCGGAGGAGATGCGGTGGTGGAATCACTGAGATTCGGAGTTTGTGTCTGTGGATCTTGAGTTTGCGCTGCAGAACAGTTAACTTCCTCTTGTTGGTCTCTTCAGATCCTGAGTGTGGCATAGGTAACCAACCTAAGGAGTCGGTGTCAGTGTCAGTGTCACTCTCCCCCTGACTACTGAGGTGGGTATGGTAGAAGTATTCGGTTTCGAGAAAATCACATTGCATGGTGGTGAACATATGACGAGTTTTGGGATCAAAACATCGATAGCCTTTTTGGTGTACCCCGTATCCAACAAACACACATTTGACCGCACACGGAGAGAATTTTGTTCTTTCGTGTTTGGGAATGTGAACAAATACGGAACACCCAAAGACCCGAGGTTCGAGAGTAAGAGGTTGAGCTATTTTTGTATGGTGAGAGAGGAAATCAAAGGGAGTTTTAAGGTTGAGAATTTTAGTAGGGAGACGGTTAAGCAGATAGGCAGATGTGGCTAAGGCTTCCAGCCAGAAGTGTTTCGGGGTTTTGGACTCAATCAACAGAGCACGAGTCATTTCAAGGAGGATACGATTTTTTTTTTCACTCGGCGACCCCATTTTGTTCAGGAGTGTGGGGACACGTAGTTTGATGAATAAGACCATTGGTTTGAAAGAATTGAGTCATCGAGAAATTGACGAATTCCCCCCATTGTCAGAACGAAGGATTTTAATGGAAGTTTGAAATTGGGTTTGGACCATGGTATAAAATTGCACGAATTTTTGATACACATCAGATTTGTTTTTTAGAAAATAAAGCTAAGTCATTCGAGTACAATCATCTACAAAGATAACAAAATATTTGAAGTTTTGACTACCATAAATGGGTGCAGGGCCCAAACATTAGAATGAACAATGGAAAAAATAGAAGTTTCCCTAGTGCCATTGGGTTTAAAAGTTTGTCTATGACTTTTGGCCAAAATATGAGTTTCACAGTGCATTGATTCAGATTTGACAAAGTTAGGAAAAAGAAGCTTTAGGTACCTATGGATGGATGCCTTAGGCGCCTATGCCACAGCCAAGCTTGCTGACTTGAGGATCCGTGAGTCAGCATCACCATTCCTTTTTGCATGATCTCATCCACATAGTACAAATCCTGCCTCTCAGTGCAATGCCCAACAATCGTCCCCGTCCAGATATCCTATAGAATACAGAAGTGAGGGTGCATTAGGATAGTGCAGTTTAGTTCCTGTGTGACATGGCTGATGGATAGCAATTTGTGAGATAGAGAGGGAACATAAAGACAGTTTGACACTTTCAACGAAGGGGTAATCTTAATTGTTCCAGCTCCTAAAACAGGAGTTAACTTCCCACATGCAGTCTGAACATGTAATTTCTAAGGTTCGGATGATGATATTAAATCAGAGGCATCATAAGTCGTAGTATCTGTAGCACCACAGTCAAAAATCCAACTATTGTTCCTAGTATCCGTTTCAGTTTGAGTATGGAAAGCAATGGAGACATTTTCAAACACGTGAAACCGATTATGACATACAAAGAGGCTGTTTGAAATGTTCTTTATTTTATGGGGTTCAAACTGCATGGGATGAGGACTTTTGGGGTTTGACTTCAAATTATGTGTAGAGCGGGGTGCAGGTTGTAATAACATGGATTAGGAGGACTATTTTGCAAAACATGGGGTAACTTTCGAGAATTAGGCAAAGTATAAGGGTCTGGCTGAAAGCCAAACCCCTTACCTGTTTTGTTCGATTTCTTTTCTTCTCCTCGGCTAGGGTTTGCCGCCCCATCCCTCTTTGAGCCTTCTTCTCCGCCATTCGCCTTCCGTTCAGCTATTTACCCAGTATTCTCGGCTCGATAGGTGGTGTAGGCAGTCTCACGGCTACCCATCACCATCGATGCTTAGGCCTTGGCGGAGTCTTCTATAGCCGCCGCCACTTTGCCCCTTGCTCCTTTCTGTTTCTGATTGTCCTCACCCCACCATTCCGGATATCTAATCAATTCAAAGCACTGTTCTTTTGTGTGTCTCGCCTTTCCACAATGAGAGCACATGAGGTGTGCCTTGTCGTCTCTGTCCCGAGACTGGGATCCACCGGAGCGAGGCGGAGGAGATGGCGTTGGTGGCTTGGGATTGGCATATCGCTGTTTGGCTATGAGGCCGGCTCCGATTCCTAATGACGGCGGCAGTTCGCTGCCACCGGAGGGTTTAAGAATTTGCAGACGTGCGGCCTCTCGTTTCACCCCGGCGTATGCGGCTTCGGCTGTAGGGCAGGGGGTTTCTTTGAGAATTTCTTGCCGGGCTTGATCGAAGCGGTCACTGAGACCGGATAGGAACTGATACATCCGTCTTGTCTCGATGAGTCTTTGATACCGATTCACTCCCTCTTCGCAACATCCGAGTGGGTTTGGTTGTCGCCTATCAATGTGCATCCAAATACTTTGGAGCTCATTCCAGAATTCCTCCAAAGTATTCTGCCCTTGAACAACTTTGTTAGCTCTGACTTCCAAATCGTATATTTGCAGCGGGTCGGCACCGCTTCCGTAAGTAACCTCTAAGCTTTTCCAGAGTGCTCTTGTTGTTTGATGTTGTGCGAAATTGCTGACAAGTTTTGTATCCATGTTGTGCAAAATCCACGAGAATACCATGAGGTCATTCTCCTCTCACTGGAAATGCGCTGGGTCGTCGGTCGGCGGTGGAGGAGGAACCCCCGTCACGTGGCTAGATTTTCCTCGACCGCCAATGACCACGCGCATAAGGCGACTCCAGAGAGGATAATTGCTCCCGTATAGTTTGAAGCTGAGCACGACACTTCCGGTGTTGTGCATCAGGTTTGCTATTTGGTGTTGAAACTGGTTTTGGCTTGAATTTTGGCTTGGGTTTGATGATGAAGATATTTCTGACATGTTGGTTTGTTTGCTGGTTTCTACTGATTTTCGGGTTGATTATGTTTGATCTTGGTGTTGGGTCGGGAAAGGTATTTTGGGGTGATGATGGGAGTTTCTGAACCCCTCTTGGATCAGAAACCATGCTCTGATACCATGTCAAACATGGTTCAGTAGTTTAAGGAAGAAGATGAGCATTATTTTGATAAAGAGCCGATAGTTTTTCATTCTTATTTTCTGTTGCTTAATTCATGTACAAGTTGGCTTTCTATAGAGGCCATCAATACTAAAAGGGAAGGCATCTTGCCTTGGGATTACATAATAATATTACATAAGCCCTACTTCTAATTTAGGTAAGAGTTTGACTTTGGTTATTTGTCTTCACTTTTGATTTACTAACAGAGTATCTCTAACACTAGACTCCACCCAATAGGCTTTGTATTCTCTCCTCCGACAATTAAAGGCCCTTATGTGGGCTCGCAAAACTTCTTGCAAGATTATTTTTTCAGCAATAATATCAAGAACCTAACTTTCAAACAAAAGAATCAACTCGTTTTAGCACAGTTACTCCATTATTTTTCCCATGCTTGTTGCTTTTTCTTTAATGGCCCCTGCTGGGGGGGGGGAGCTAAATGACAGCCTTTTTCTTTGTAGTTTCCGCCATAAAATATTTCCTTGAAACCACCTCCAAGGCTCCAAATTAAAAACGTGTTTCACCATGCAAGAATGTACAATACTTAAGTTACTCATCTATATATATGTCCCTAGTTTTATTCTTCTTCATCACATCACCAATTCTTACATTATTTTCTCGAGACACATATATTCATCAAAACAATGTCTATCCCAACTTGCGACAAGTCCTTCTGCAGCAACTACATGCTGCTGAACCCTGAAGATGCTGAGTTGCGCGATGTTTTTAAGATACTCTTCTCCAGCGACATCGCAAAGAGGAAATTCGCCGACTGCCCCGACGGCACCCACGAGCCGTTCGGGCGCCGATGGATTATTTTTATTTCTATTTTAGCGCAGAAATTTTTGCAGGCAACGGCTAAGCCTTTGGCAACCGTTGGCTTCGGTGTTGAATATTGGCTCAATTTGCTGTCTGGGAATGGAGGCCTTTTGGGCCTCATCAAGAATACTTTCAAAGGTGTAGATTCTTCTTATACTGTCATTTCTGTTTCTAACTTGTGTTCTTCATCTCTCTCTCTCTCTCTCTTTTACAAAATGTCAAGAATATCTACGAATTCCTGTCTGTCTTTAGATACCCATGAAGATTTGTATATTTTTATATTTGTTCAAATAATGTAGGATTCGTTGGCCCTCAACGTAAAATAATAAATAGACACGATGCAACTAGAATAAGAATATTTTGTTCTCGCTTCAGATCAAGATTTTTGATCTTCCAAAATCGGAAGTTAAGGTAAATGAGTTTTCTGGGATACAAGAAAAAACACCTGTGTAATTCTTCTTCGTTTTATTTGTGAAATATTGCGAATCTCAATAAATCTCTCTTTCATGAATTTGAGGTAGTGAGAATAGGTTGATTAGCTTAAATCATTTTTATCAATCAATTCTATCACTCAAAATAAACGCGACTTTGAAGGTAATTAGAATTTGGATTGAATATTATTAGCTAGTAGTGGCTACTTTACAAATCAATAGTTCCGTAACAAATGGATTAATTTTCTTAATCACACCTGTGTATTTCTTCTTTGTTTTTATTTGTGAAATATTGCGTATCTCAATAAATCTCTCTTTCATGAATTTTGAGGTAGTGAGAATAAGTTGAGTAACTTAAATCATTTTTATTAATCAATTCTATCACTCAAAATAAACGAGACTTTGAAGGTAATTAGAGTCTGGATTGAATATTATTAGCTAGTAGTGGCTACTTTACAAACCAATAGCTTCGAAACAAATGAATTAATTATCTTAATCACACCTGTGTATTTCTCTTTGTTTTTATTTATGAAATATTGTGTATCTCAATGAACCTCTATTTCATAAATTTGAGGAGGTGAGAATAAATTGATTAAGTTTAAATATATTTATCGATCAATTCTATCACTCAAAATATATGCAACTTTGAAGGTAATTAGAATTTGGATTGAATATTGTTAGCTAGTAGTGGCTACTTTACAAACCAATAGTTCTGAAATAAATAGATTAATTATCTTAATCTTTTCCTCAAAAATATTATCTTTATCTTTGATCAGGTTTTGTAGGGCCTTTCCCAAATAAAATCATTGTTAGTGATCCTGTAACTTATCAATTAAATTAAGCTAAAAGATGACCCACACCAGCTATACCAAATAAAGAAAGATGATCTAGATTTCACCTACGTACTACTATTTATTTCAAACACATTTTTCATGCATATATATTCCTGAATAAATGTCACGGGCAGGTCACCTGCTTTATATAAATATGCAGCATTAAATAATGGTGCTTGGTTCTTAAAGAGTAAGTTCGTATATGGTGCAGGCAAAGGTCACATTTTTTATAAAGGTTAAATATCCTTTAAACAAACTTCGGTCAAAGTTATTTAAAAGTTAAATATTCTTAATTATCTCCAATTTATAGTGGGGAAAGTCATCGATTGTGAAGTTGCTTTCATCTTTCTCATTATATTAATAGGTGGACCCCTGTCCCAACAGCTTTGTGCACTGTAATTGTCTGTTTTGATGCAACATTAAATTTGTGTAATATTTTGTGAATAGATTATTCTCACTGTATCACTTGGGTAAAACGATTAAAAAATTATGGAAAATAAATATTCCCCATAAATTACTCTACCTAATCATCTTTTGTTTGCTTCCCTGCAGATGAATTTCGTGGACTCGTACGATTTCTGGAATGGTGAGTTGGGAGAAATTAATTCATTCATATTGATCTTCCAAACATTATATACGAAACAACAAACTATGGAGTAAGCTTACTCAGATTATAAGCTCAAAATGTAATGTTTCAGAAGCTTGTAAATTATCAAACTGTTTGAATATCGACTTTAGAGAGAAAAATTATAGTGGGAGAGAGAATTGAAGAGAGATGAAATAGGAAGGGTAAATGTTGAAAATAAGAAATTATAGTAGAACTATTTTTTTCTAAATTGATGGTCACTTATAAGGTTATATAAAAAACTAATTAAACTGAGCAGTGGCGTATGCAAGGGGGCGGAGGGGGCGGCGACCCTCCCGACGGGCAATTTCCCCTTACCCCCAACGGGAAAACTGTCATGGTCGCCCCCTTCCTTAGCCGTCAGTCCGCCCCGAAGAAGAAGATAACTGAAAAATTTAGCTTAATGCAATTAATTCTGCCCCCTCCGTATTCCACTTCTGGATCCGCCACTGAAACTGAGATTAGAAACTTTTTTCAGCTTATAAGATGTTTACAAATTTATTTTGGTAAACACTTCTCAAACTTTCACAGATTATCAGGAAAAAGCTACAACACAAGCTTTCATAATGGACGACAAGAAAGATACAATTGTTTTAGCATTTAGAGGAACAGAGCCCTTCGACGCCGACGCATGGTCGTCCGATGTCGACCTCTCTTGGTATGAGATTCACGGGATCGGGAAGATGCACGGTGGATTCATGAAGGCTCTCGGCTTGCTCAAAAGCCAATGCTGGCCGCAGGAACAGGACTCCGACCAACCCGAAACCGCCTATTACGCCCTGAGAAAACTGCTTAAGAAACTTTTGCAAGAAAATGAAAAGGCCAAGTTCATAGTAACCGGCCACAGCTTAGGCGGCGCGCTTGCCGTTTTGTTCCCGGCGATTTTAGGTTTGCATGAAGATTCGTTCTTGCTCGACAGGTTGGAGGGCGTGTACACATTTGGACAACCTAGAGTTGGAGATGACAAATTTGGACAATACATGAATAACCTGATCGAGAAGCATAATTTCACCTGCATCAGATTCGTCTACGGCTACGATTTGGTGCCGAGATTGCCTTACGATGATTCCACGCTCATGTTCAAGCATTTCGGTACATGCATTTACTTCAACAGCCTCTATACGGGAAAAGTAAGTCCTCTATATTTCTTTATGTAAATTATTAAAATTATTATTGTTATTATAATTTGATTAAATATCCCTAATTCATGTTAGCTTTGAGCTCAAACCACTTTATGCTAGGGGATTATATTTCATTTATTTTTGTATGTGAATATTTTAGTACGTGTTGGGGAAATGAATCAGATTATTATTAGTAAGTTATTATGACCTGTAATAGTCATATATTAAATACTTAAAAATATTATGATTTTTATATAAATATTAATTATATATATATATATGTGGAAATTATGTTAAATTGGACCCCTAAGGTTTAATTCTAGCATGTTGTATATAATATTCGTAAGTTCATTTTGTGCAGGTTGTGGAGGAAGAGCCCGACAAGAATTATTTTTCAATAATATGGATGATTCCAAAGTTTTTCAATGCATGCTGGGAGCTGATTAGAAGCTTCTTTATAAAGTACGTGAAAGGGCCGGAATATGAGGAAGGAGGTCTGCTTCGATTGTTTCGGGTGATCGGAGTGATGGTTGCCGGAGTGCCGGCGCATTGCCCTCAAGATTACGTGAATGCTACGAGGTTGGGATTGTCGGAGGACGTGTTTCTGTACTCAAATGGCCAGAAACTGTTGAAGACGCAGTGATAGACAAAAGAAGATATGTTGTTCAGTGTTGTGAATTATCTTTCTATTTATGATTGATGTCTTCTGAACATGAATTGGGAGTACAGAAAGCTGCTTTAATATTTAATAAAATAAAATTTGCAATGTCAGTTATTACACACTATTTTCATAAAATTGTGTAACAAAATTGTGCAAAGTTTTGCTACACGATTTTTGCATAAATCGTGTAACAAACAATGTTACAATGTTTTCAAGAGGTGTAAACGATGTAAGATCCTGTAAAATCGTGTAATTGTTTAAATTACAATTTTACACGATTTCCATATTGTGTAAATTGTGCAATAATATATTTTACACTATTACAAGCTACAATGGTATTTTGGGAAAAATGACAATTATTTCGATAATTTTATCCTATGAATACAATTTTGCTTTTACTATATGCCTTTGGTTAGAATTAAATTTTACCTTAATATTTAATTATTATATTGATTGTTAGCATAGTTTTTCACTTGGAAAAAGTAAGAAAAGAAAAAAAGAAATGTGTTTCATAGTCCCTCCGCTATATTTGTTAATGAAAGGTTAAGGTTATATTTTCAAAGAGTAGTGCTAAATAAATGGACGTGATAAATGTATTCACAATGAGATATTTTTGTCATTTAACTATTTTTTATTCTCGTACTATTAATATCAGTGTAGAGAATTAGTAATCCCCTCTTATAGCCTTATAGCCAAAATAGGAATGATTTATGATATAAATCTTTCAATTAAAACGAAAAAATTCACTTCAGAAATATATTAAATTAATTAAGATAATTTAATAGCTTAATTAAGCTAATTTTGATAGCTTTTTCATCTCTTAATTAATCTCATACGTGTGTCTGAACTATACATTCCCTTTTTTTTCTTTTTTAATATTAATCGACTCGATTCATACGTATGAATGTACTATACATTCCAGTTGTTTTTTTCTTTACTAATGTTACTCCTATCATCTCAATATATAAGAATGAGTCTTTAAATTCTTTAGAGATCACCTCTAGTTTTTTTTTTAATTATTATTATTATTATTATTATTATTATTATTATTATCACTTACCCTTAATATAATCGAAGCAGAATTTATTTGATTTCGAAATTTTTTCGAAACCAAGTAATCTGATTTAAATCTTATTTTTGGTTAAGTTTGATTATTAATATTTTTTTTAAATTACACATGGTATATAAAATATTACATATGGTATATATGTATAACATAAATTAATGCATTACACTGTATGCTAGCGGGACCACTATATCACTACTAAATATGGAAAACTATTACACCGCACACAGACGAGACCACTACTACTAGGCTGACAATTTTCAACACAACACGAAAACATGACATGAACATGCACAAAATTAATAGGTTAGTGTCAAGTCTTATCGGGTTCGTCCTTATCAGGTTGACCTGATAAGGACACGATAATTTCTAGTTGGGTTCGGATAACTCGTTAATAATCAATATTATTATTTTAATTATTTTTATTGCTTTTTTAAATTTTTATTACTGTAGCTAGGGTTACGTTTTTAATTTTTTATTACTTTAATTAGGGTTAGATCGTGTCGTTATCATATGATTATAATGTCGTGTCGGGTTTGTATCGTTATCGTGTTGCTAACAGGTTCGTGTCATGTGCGGGTCGAGTTCGGGTTTGAATGTAGCAGGTCGGTTTTGTGTTCACGTTGAGGGATTTCTTAACAAGTCGTGTTCAGGTTTGACCTTATCGAGTTGGGTCGTTATCACATCGATCTGATAACGACCCAATCTGCACGATTTGTTAGTCCTAACTACCACCACACAAGGTGTAAAAATACTCACACGCAAGCAAAACTGAACCTAAGACATTTCACTAAGTAGAGTCTTGTGATGACTCAACTTTGCCACTTAATCACTCATTTTTATGTATTAAATTGATAGGATTGATATAAAAAAGAAAAAGAAAATAAATAAATAAATGGAATGCATAGTATAGAAATACGTATGAATCATGTCAAAAATTGAAAGTACAAGAAAGTTGCTTTAATGGTAACAAAATAAATAAAACTTTTAAAGGTTTCAGTTAAATCTAATAATTTGTAGGAGAAAATAAACGCAAATGTTGAGAGGTTAATAATCTTAGGAAAACACAGCACACCGTACATTATGTGAAAGGGAAAAGCGCATTCCGATATACAATTCAAATAAGAGCAGTATACAATTTCAGAATATATAATATATACAAATAAAATATCTTTCATGTTAGGGTTTGTTTGGGAAAATGGAATTGAAGGTTTGGAATTGGAATTGGTGCTTCCAATTCCAATTCCATTGTTTGTTATGATGAAAAAATTTGAATTTGGAATTCAATCTTAATTCCAAATTCTTTTAATTCCACAAATTCAATTCCATACCTAAACTAAAGAATTGA
>JAYDZE010492444.1:0-15748 GCA_034509125.1 Monilaria moniliformis
CGAAATCCGAACTTCCAAATCCGATCCGAACCGAAAATTCGAAATTGCATAAAAAATCCAAAAAACCTAACAAAAATTCGAACCAAATTTTAAATTTCGGTTTGGTTCGGATCGGATATTCGGATTTCGAATATTTTGCTTTTAACTTGGGGTGTGAGTAATAAGCTAATATTAATAATAGACTAATGTATTAATAATAGGCTCCACAAAATAGTATTGGGTTTATGTTCGATGGAATGCATAAATAAGTGACATTATAATAATATAATACATTAGTATTACTAAAAAAAAATGACCCCTTGTTACAATATGGCTACGCCACTGCTCATCTAGAGTATAATTTATCCCAAAATTACACTTGGGTCTACACGTTTGTACAGTATGAACATGCTATAGATGCCCTTTGTTAGAAGTAATTAGGATTTGTTAGTGAGAATATCACTACATCATCTACATGCATAAAATATACTAAAACATATATTTTAGAATAATATTTGAGATGATTTTGCTTATAAACTTATATCGATGTCCACCTTTTATAATGAATATAAGATTTGCATTTTATATTTTGGTGGCATAAAATATATACATTACAAAATTTATGGACGAGCATTTGAAATTTGGATTTTGCTTAGTCTGAATCGATCTGAAAATTTAAAATTTAAGAGAATATATATCCGAACCGATCCAAAATATCTGAAAGTCCGAATTTGAAATCCAAAGTTTTTATAATTAAATCTCAATCGAACCGAAAATTCAAAAATCTAAAAATACATTTTTTTAAAATATTATATATATTAGGTTAGAAACATTTAAATGAGATATTATTTGAATATAAAATTTTATTTAATATTTAAGTTCAATATTTTATTTAGATATAATATTTAAATAAAATTATATATATATATATATATATATTAAATATAATTCAGATTTTTGGATTTTTCTTCTATTTTCATAAAATTAATTTGAACTGAACCGAATCTGAATTTGAAGAAAAAGTAATATAATCCAATTCGAAAATCTGAAAAATCAGAACCCAATTCATATTTTGGGTTGGTTTGATTCGGCTCAATTTGATTCGGTTATTCGGATTACAAATATTTTGATCGATACTAACAAAATTAAATAATGTAAATGATTCAATCGAAAAGAACAAACTTAGAACATTACACTTTATTCCAAAGGGGAACAAAAATTCTTCGACCTAATCCCCTTTGTAAGGGGCATTTGCTTTTTACTATTCCTCCGAAACACGAAAAGAGTATTCCACAATCACATGCAATTATTCGACAAATAAAATCCTTCATGAAAAATGCATATAAATATTTCAAATAAATTGAAATATTTAATAATACTTTATTCATCATCGCAGACAACATATAAAGTTAAATTTGATTGGACTATATGGACCAATAAAAAGTAAAAGGATTAATCGATTTAGGTTGGATTGTAGCAGCCACAAATTTTGAGAGCCACACTCCTTTAGTGAGACATTAATGTTAAAGAAGAAAGAGACATCGCAACTACAGTCCACATGTCAACAAAATTGTGTGATTAGACGGTTCGATTTCTCCAATACATTTTTACGTACACGGTCGTGTATATATAGTAATGTTATGCTACATGTCTTATATTATATGAGCATCATCCGTGAGCACTGCGCTCGTTTACTATTCGTTAGCATTATTTATTTTGTTTTATATATTTAGTTTGATTCTAATACATAAAAAATTATTATTAACATTATTAATTTTAAAGTACGTAAAAATCACAACTCGATTTGTCCACTTTCTCTATCACTTCAAATAAATGAATAAAAGAACAAATTGAGCTTTGATTTTTATTTAATTTATAAAATTAATGATGTTAATAATAATTTTTGATGTATCATAATCAAACTAAATATATAAAACAAAATAAATAATGCTAACGAAGGTTAAACGAGCACGGTGCTCACAGATGGTGCTCGTATAAGATATTTAGCATAACATTTCTCTTATACATATATATATATATATATATATATATGGAGATAATTGTTTATTCTATTTCAATTTTTCAATCTTGTCGCATAACAGATTCAATTTTTAGAATATTTAAAACATCGCAGTATTTTGATATATAGTAAATTAATTAATTAGTCTCCTGAATTTTTTAGGCTAGTTTGGAGATTAAAATTAGACATTCATCCGACATTAATTGAGAATTTTTGAAACTTAATGTTTAGAATATCCTCTCGCATTATCAATTTCAGACTTCATGAGTTGACTTTACGAAGTTATCAATTTTCGGCTGTTAGAGGACAATCTAGATGATGAGCATATATAACCACTCAATCAATTTTGAGTTTGAAGATTCACATTTAATTTCCAGCTACAAGCTCAAACAAAAAAAATTAGAATAAGCAAATATAGTACAAATTAATCAAAACGTTTAAAAAATTGAATTAATTTGCATCCAACCATAATTAGAAACTAATTAATTAGCCATTAATTCAAGAGTGTAGTGTTATTTAATATGGTGACATAATTTATAGGTGACTAGAAGTCTAGAACAATGTAGGATCTATTGGTAATATGTTTGTAAATGTGGAATTCCTATAGTTTGAATGTCTTATAATTCATGATATAAACGTGACAAATTTAAGTAATTAATATATCTATTCACCGGCATCTCCTCGCCTAGACACATACCTCCAAGACTGATGCACAGACACAGACATATACTCTCTCTGTCCTAATTCAGATGACCCACTTTCCTTTTCGATTTGTCCTAATTCAGATACTCATTTCCTAATATGGCAAAAAATTAGGAAATAATAAGAGCCATCTAATCCTACTTTATTGCATTAATTAATGGGTTTTTTTATCTCTTTTCATTAATTTATCTAACAACTTTTTATCTATTATTATCATTTCTCTCTATTCATTAATTTATCTAAAAACTTTTTCTCTCCCCTTCTCATTTCTCTCTCCTTCTCATTTCTCTCTGCTTATTAATTCATACACAAACTCATTCTCTCTTCACTTAAACTTCATAATTAAAAGCTTCTAAATTAACGTGCAGAAATCCAAATGGGTTATCTGAATTGAGACGGAGGGAGTAATTAAAATATATGATCTCAAGCATACCAACTGTGTATACTGGTCGATATATTCTTATGCAATAATCATTAAAACACACACAAAAAACTATACGTAACAAATGTGATCTAATAATGACCTCAAACAATTTTTTGAGCAACTTAATACAGTATTTTTTGATGTAAACATTATGCTTCATCATTTTTGAGTAAGTATCTTAGTCAAAAATAAAATTTGCTCTTTAATAAATAATTTGTTTGAAAAATTTATGAAAAATATGTTAAACCTATCATTTTATTCCTATCATATAAAACAAATTATGTAATTTATTATATTTTTAATGCATTACATAAGTAAGAATAAAAAATATAAATTAATCAATTTTTTAGATATAAAATGTTTGATATTCGTATATGTACACTAGTATTTTGTCAGTTTAGAGAAGTTGAAATTCTGCAAGTAGGAATTTCTACACCACTTTGTTCACTGTCAGCGGTGATCTCAAATTTCAGTGTCATGTCTATTTAGACAGCTTTACTAGTAATGACCCATGTCAGAGCAATAGATAAGATTTTGAGTACCTTCAATTTTTTATTATTATTATTTTTTTTTATAATGGGGCCCAAGTTGGACTGTATAAACTTTCAAACGAGGATCCCTAGTGTTCAGAATTACAGTCTGCAGCGATAACTAGGGTATAATGACAAATTCAAAAGGACTATGCATTAATTGGGTATAAGACAAAACACATAAGAGATAGCACCATTCTTAAAAATAGAAATTTTTTGATGACAAAAATTGCATAAGCTCATACTTGATGATGCATGTAGAATCATCAAGTGAGATAAATAGGCATGAGATACATGTCAGCACTGTTTTTTAATATAAGTGGGAGAATGATAGATAGGGATATACTCGAAATCATGTTTCAAGTATAAGTGGAAGATTGCTGGAGTTGTATATTATAAATCATGTTTTACGAGTTGTTTATGTATTAATAACCCTAATAACTACTATTTTCTGGCATTATAAAGAGATATTATTGTTATATGATTTTCCTTTAATAATAATTGTGAGTATATTGTAAGCAAATATAATTTATGATTATAATTGAGCAAACAAGTCTAGGTCTTCTGCATTGTAAATTGAATGGTGGCCATGTCATCACTAAGGTCTCTCAGTCGGTGTCTTGCAGAGGAAAACTAAGTTTTACAACCTAGATAGACTTGGATAATATATCGTGAAAGGTTGCAGTGTCAATCCAGATGGTTACTAATATTGGTAAACAAAAGACACTAGTGTGGTATAACACTGAAGAATTCACGTTAAGATAAGTCTTTCTTGCTGATTACTGAAAGACGAGATATCAGTGATTCCTTACTTCTGAATCTTTGTATATAACATTGAGCATACGCTATTAATCATGCACTGTTTTAACTTATCAAAAGGTGCAGTTTTTTCGTAACCTAAGAATTCTGATATCTTGGACACTGGTAATTAATATCTAGCGGTGCTAGGATTGTTATTGCATGGAATCATTTCATGGAGGATCAGGTTGATAATATCCCTAAGAGGTGTTTGAGAAAAAAAAATTATCATACGAAACCCCACCGGTTGGAATTTATTTCAGTATAATAAATAATGTTCTTAAACTAGACGACCCTTGGTAAAAAAATATTAATTAATTAAAGCGAACACCAAGCTTAAATTTAAATTAATTAATGGATATTGGAATATTATATACGAGAAATAAATTAATTAAAAATGAAGGCCAAATTATTGGAATAATGACTCAAAACTTTTAGATACATATATTTAGGAGAGTTGAAAAGTGGTGTAAGTAATATAATATCATTTAAAATTGTGTAAGTAATAAAAATGTCTGAAAAAAAACACGCCACATTACTTGAAACGGCTCAAAAAGGAAAACAAATAATGAATAATGAGGCAGAGGGAGTATTAAAATTTCAAGAATAATAAATCTACAACATTTTTACCTTTATATAATATAATGAAAATTAGTTCTAAAATGTGGTATAATTAAAACTTCAAAAATTATAAGATTAAATAAATTACCTCAACAAAAACAATATTATGTAATTAATATCAAACTAATTATCTTCTTAATTTCTAAACTTCATATATTTGAAAGACAATATCCATTCAAAATTGCAGGCGGCAAAGCAGTAGTCGCTGTGTAGGATCATATATATAAAAATCCCAGTCCAGTTATCGTCGGTCGGTCCGTGGGTTATCTGGGCTTGTTCTTGTAGCCCAATTCCAAATTGCAGGTGCTTCCATGGCTTCATTCAAAATATACCCAGATTTTAAAAAAGAAAAGGAAAAACCGCCGATTTCCAGCACAAATACACTGTGCTGGGAATTTGAAAACTGCCCAGGGTCAATTTGGTAAATTGAGTACCACGGGTGACCCTCTCTCTCGTCGACCCGTCACCGGAACTCACCTCCTCTCTCTAACACACACTCTCTCCCTCTACCAGATCTGTAACTGTAACGACGTCCAATTAATTAGTCTCGACCGCATAGATAGGAATCGCTAGCGGCGCCGCCATCTCCAGCCCCGCCAGGAAAAATGGGGGATTTCAACTTAGCCCTAGTGATCGTGGCGATAGTCGTCTGCGTTATCGTTTTCCTAGTCAACGTCTACCTCCTCGTCAATTACCAGCATCCTGATGATAAGAACCAGGCCTACTTCCCCAAATTCGTCGTCGTGTTCGGGCTTACGATCGCCGCAATCTCGATTCTGATGCTTCCGGCCGACGTCGCTAACCGGCAGGCGTGCCGACACGCGATTTACAACGGGGCTTGTAATCTGACGCTGCCGATGAAGGATTTGTGGCTCGCTATCTACATTGTGGATGCGATTCTGGTCTTCTTTGTTATCCCGTTCGCCATGTTTTACTACGAGGGAGACCAGGACAAGTGAGGGTTTTTGATCGCATTTCAATTTAACTTTCTTTTGCTTTTGGTTAAGTTTGATTTTGATAATTTTCAACGGTACTTGACTTATTTGTTTTTTTGGGGGTTTTCAGGACTGTGTGGAAGAGGATGAAAAGTGCACTGATATGGGTCGTTGTGACAGCTATTGTTTGTGGGCTGGTTCTTGCAATTATGTATGGTGAGTGCTCCTTTGAACTCTTTTTGCTTCTGGAATTTGCTAAACTGTGAAAATTGGGCGTTTGAATTGCCTAACTCACTTACTTCTAGATGGGAAGACTAGCTTATTTATTAGTTGTGTGACGACAATCGTCTTATGCGGCAATGGTCATTGATAGTAGTTTCCCTCTGCTACTTTAAAAGTATATGAATCTGTGTACAAAAAATTTGTTGTATGCAAATGGTATCCTTTTTTCATAAAATTAACTTGAAATTTTAACAAAATAACATGTATGAAAAATAAATATGGGCAAACACATATTTATCCTAAGTTGCATGAGTTCCTCGAACATATTGCAACATATGCTCCTATGTCTGAGGAGATTTCTGCTGGCTCCAAAACCATATAATGAAGTATGTAAGAATTGCAGAGATTTGCAATACAAGGACCTCTTATGCTTCATAAGTTAATTGCTTTCTGATCTTCTTTATACCTCCTGCATATTCATGTGCTCATGTGAGGAATCGGCTCCATTAACCATAATAAATATAATGTCAATCATCCTGGGGGTATGGAATCAAATTTCCGGATCAAGTGGACTGTTGATAAATTTATGGGATCAGGGAATTCAAACTCTTTTACCAAACAAGCTTCTTTCTTTCTCCTTTCTAACTAGGGGAAACTCAAAAACCCATTTTTACATAATTTTTGTATCTTTGCTCTAGGGCTTGTGGGTAAGGTGGACTTCACTGTTAGACACCTCTCCTCAACCACTACGTCCTTCCCATCAACATGGGATTTCTCCAACAGTCAACAATGTGTTGGGACTGGAGCAAGACAGGTCAAGAAGCAATTATTTTTTCAACTTTCTCATTGGTTTATCTTCTTGAGTCATATTAAATTCACTTACTTGTTTTTTCATTTTTCAGTGCTCTGCGTATTCTGCCAGTGCTTCATCTGAGACAACTTGGACCATGCGAACTACCTTTCCTGAATATGTTGTTGCACTTACTACAATTGTCGGATCAGTGCTTTTCACTGTATGTACCTCCCTGAAAATGTCTAATCAATGCCTCCATGAGAAAATGAATATTACATTATTTCCTATTATGTTCTTATTACCTATCTTTTACTGATATGTAACATGAGATCTTGTTACTCGTAACTGGATGCTTGAATATATTGCCCGTTCTGTCTGACGACCTATTAAGCAGTACCAAAAAATACAAAGAGGTTCCCTTGCTTTATATTATAGCATCAAGAGCTTCTTCAATCTTTTATGAGTAGTTATTACGATTGAGTTGAACTGTTTAATGAGATGAGGATTCTTACATTGTTAGATATCCCTTGATGGGTTCGTAACTTGAAATACTGTTCTGTCTTATTATGTCAATACTTTGTACTCAAGATCTGTTTCGTGCTACTTTCTCCAGATTTTTGGAGGTGTTGGCATTGCTTGTCTGCCACTGGGGCTCATATTTTCATTTGTCAGGCGACCAAAGGCTGTTATCACGCGCTCACAGTATATCAAGGTTTTTCTTTTTTAATTGTATCATCTCTTTTTCTCCCTTATTGATGTTGTGGGATGATATTTAGGTCTCAGATAATTGGAGCCCATTTAAATACGGTTTACGGGAGCTTGATTTGACCTTTTATAGGAAGCAACTGAGCTGGCAAAAAAAGCGAGAGAACTTAAAAAAACAGCTGATGCACTTCACCAGGAAGAAAGGAGTGGAGGCAAGGGAAGAAAGTGGCGCAAAAATGTGAAAGCTGTTGAAAAGGTATATCTTCATACGTTGCTTTTTTACATGATAAATCTGCAGTTCGTTAGTTTTTATATCTGTGCCATCAACAATAACTGGTTTATTGATGTTTTACCTGCCTTGTCATCTTGTTGTCCTTCTCCTATAATTCCTATTGAATTTGTTCTTAGAAATTCTCATTAGTTCATCATTTGATGGGCCTCTTTGCTATCAAGAATCATTGCAAGTGTTTATTGTATTTTCAGGAGCTACTTCTTTTGGAAGAAGACGTGAAGGCTTTGGAAGAGATGTATCCTCAAGGCGAAAAGGTGATGCATGACGAAAACTTTGTTACAAATTCGTGTATGATATGCTAGTGCTAGCTTCTAATTCCTTCCCCTTATTTCAAGCCTAGGCTTAAGAAGAAAAATGTGGAAAAAATAAAGGTGTAAATAAGAAAAACACTGACAATGCCGTTGCCAAATTTATGCAGGCTGAAACAATGTGGGCTATGACTGTTCTCGGCTACCTTGCCAAATTGGTGCTTGGGGTACTAGGGTATGTTTCAATCACAGTGCACACATAGAATTTCTGTTATAGTTTTCTGGATTACTGGTAGTTTCAAGTGTATTTCTTTGAGAATAAAGATGTTAAGGAGACAGTTTCCAAAGATCTGCTGTTTGTGTTAATCTCCTGTTTCTGCATGCTATACTAAACAAGCTTAATGTGCGGATTCCTTCTTTCTCCATAAGTGTTTTTCCTCCGCTGTTTGACTATTAAACAAGGTCCTCTGTTTTGAACAGGTTGATTGTTTCAGTGGCTTGGATTGTTCATATTGTGATATACTTGCTGATTGATCCTCCAGTTTCAGCATTTCTTAATGAGATATTCATCAAGCTGGATGATGTTTGGGGTAAGTTTTATATTCATGATTGGTTTTGACCTTGTTCAGATTAGGCGTGTATTTGATATGGTTTTCTTCTACTTGAAGGACTTCTGGGCACCGTCGCTTTTGCATTTTTCTGCTTCTACCTTCTGCTTGCTGTGATTGCTGGCGCGATGATGCTTGGTCTGAAATTGGTTTTTATTACAATCCACCCAATGAAGTAAGTTTATCTATTTGTGTCATTTCTTTTCTCCTTCCCTTTATTCAAGATTTGCCTTGATTCCCATTTTGTTTTCTTATTCTTGTTGGTCTTGGCATTGCATGATATTGCCTGACACTTGGACTTTCTTTGCAGATGGGGAGCTACTCTTATGAACTCATTCCTTTTCAATGTGGCCCTCATTCTTCTTTCCTCAATCAGGTAATCACCATGCTGGTGCTCCTAATTTCTTCATGTTAAGCTTGAAAAATACCATGTTGAATTACAATCTCTCCTTTTTTATTTAGCGGCATCTTAATGATGTATATATGTAATGGGAATTCTTGCAGACATGATTTTCTTAGTTTGCCGAATCGGTAGCTGATGTTACTCTATATAATATATCAAGTTTAGAGAATCATTGCTGGACTGTGAGAAGTTTATCTATGCCACTCATTTATATGAGTGGATCTCCCATATAAGATTCACACCCTGCGATTATTTCTGCTCCTTGTGAACTTTTGAACTGATTATTTTTGTTAATATTGTGCAGTGTGATTCAGTTCTGTGCTACTGCTTTCGGGTTTTATGCTCAAGCTACTGCAGCTCAAGAAATATTTGGTCACACATTGCAATCACTTCGTGGAATCAAATATTTGTACAAGTGAGTAGTGTTTCACCCTTGTTTAAAATCTTTAAAAACGAGTAGTGGAGGTCCTAAAACTATTTTTGCTGTTACAGGTACAACGTGTTTCAAATTGCTTTCATCATCTTAGCAGGGCTCACACTTGTATATTATTCAGCATTTGTACGTTCCCCACCTTATCCATTTACTCATTTTAAAACACTCACGAACTCACATCTGCTACACCGTTATGATTTTCCAGGGATGGAGAAGAAAAAAGACCACTGGCCGGCTCCAACTATCTTCGTAGACATGCTGCTTCGACTTCAGCTAAACTGAAGCTGCTCGATTGGTTCATGTACAAAGGTGATGTCAATTCTTGATGTATGCGGTTATGTTTGCATTGTCTTATGGAGGAGATGTGCAACATCACTGCCAATTTCGTCCGGACAGTATAATTTTTTGTCGTCATCATTGTGTTTGTATTGCTCCGCTGCTGCTGCTGGTTGCTGCTTTGACTTGTTTTCTGCCCAGTGTTGTACATGTTTTATTTATTTTTTTCTCTTTGCTTATATTTGTTTTATTTTTTTGTTTCTCTTTGCTTATATTTATTAGATATTTGAGAGAAAAAGATTAAGGCTCTGAGAATTTGACGGTGTTGTAATTCGTAGTCTTGATACGAGCACAAGAAACGGCTGTTGTAGCACTTTCTTTCCCTTGTAATGTCATCATCCCCTGTTTTCATCTCTATTTGTTTATTAATATTCGTCTAGTTTTTATTTGTTGTCACGGTTTGATGTCAAATTATAGACCTCACCCATGGAATTGCGACTGAAAGGCCATGAGTTTATATATAAATATATGTACAGAGAGAGGATTGATATATCACATTTTATGTTAGCATATCTATTAAATTTTGTTTAGATTCGTATACAAAACTACAATATATTCTTTATTCTTTTCTTTGTTAATTTCAAAGGGAGGAATGAAATTAATATTATGTATATACAGAAGTAAACGTCAATATTCATTTGTGTCGATATTATACATGTAGCGTAGTATATAATAATATACATATACTCGTCAAAAATAAAAATTTCTTGGGCCAAGAAATAGCCCATACAATTTGCATTAGGCCAGCCTCGTTTAATAGCAAATATTAAGTTGATGTGAAATTTTTAGCCCAATCCGAAAAATTAGACTGTATCAGAATCAGAATGGACATCGCCCTCTTCTCTCCTTCTTCCCTTTTCGCCGGCTCCGATGACAGTTCCTCTGGTAACATTCCCTTACACTTTTATGTAATTATATTCGAACCCAGTTTAAAGATATCTTTTTAATTTTTTTCTTGCAGAAGAGGAAAGAAGTGAAACCCATGAGAATTTCGTAGAGCGTAAACACCAATTTCCTGGAATGGTCTGTTTCAATGTTTCTCTCTCTCTATTCTACACGACCCATTTGAAAAAAAAGAAACTTTATCTAAATTTATTGCTCAATTTTTTTCCTAGTTTTATGTGAAAAAGCTGAAAATGAGATTTCTTGATTTAATTTTACTGGTGTGATTTTCTTGACCAGAATTTTCAGTTGACTGAGAAAATAGACAAATAGTAGTTTGAAAAAAAAAAATTAACAAAGATTCTGGGAGCTTGAGATTGTCTTGTGAATGAGCCAAGAATTTGATCATTGTGTTGCTGTCCGCCAAAATGCGCATTAGTATTTGTACCTTCACTGCATTGTAATGCTTGTACATATCAAATGTCGAAATATTTTAGTGGATAGAATGGTAGACGAGCCTTTCAACATAATCTGTTTCTGGATTATGTAACAATTTCAATTTCTGGGACAAATTTGTTTGATTATAATTGCTTAGCTGTTTGGTGGGAATGATCCTAGCGCTTATTTTAGTTGTATCGGCTCATGTACAGGAATTGCTCATCCGAGAGTTTTCTTTCCATCAATTGAATGCTAATCTGCTGTGGCCTGGCACATTTGCATATGCTGAATGGTTGGTCGAGCACAAGCAATGGTTAGAGGGTAGGAGAGTGCTTGAGCTGGGGAGGTAATGTGTAATGCTATACAATGATATGTGTTGCGGAGTTTGAAGTTGCATCTTTTCCTTTATGGTTGTTTGGAAATTACGAATTGATATTTGAAGATGGCATATAGATTCTTGTTTTCGTTGCTATAATATGCTTTCTTGTTGAATTAACACTCAAGTTTGGATCATATCCATAGTACTTAGTGCGTGGTTGGATGGTTTCTTTAAACTTGTAACACGAGAGCTTGAATAAGTAAGTAGATTATTATATGAGGAAGATGCTATGAACGAGCTCTGTGTGCGTTGTTTTTCTGAGATTGGATGTTTAGTTTGTTGTTGTTTGAAGATTAGATTGATTGTGTAAAGATTTTTATTTCCATCGCTATAATATGCTTTCTTGTTGAAGTAACACTCGAGTTTGGATCACATCTCTTGCTTAGCACGTGCTTGAATTGTTTCTTTAGACTTGTCATTCGGGAGCTTGAATCAATGAGCTTGAATCAATAAGTAGATTATCAGAGGAAGATATTTTACACATGTATATCTTTCTAAGTTGTGGTTTTGTTGTGTTGGAGAACGTTTTTCATGTTTCTGGTGTTCGTTTCTGGTTCATTTGCAGTGGAACTGGAGCTTTGGCCATTTTCTTGAGAAAATCTTTTAAACTCGACATCACAACATCTGACTATGATGATGTTGAGATTGAAGAGAATATAGCTTATAATTGCCGGGTAAATGGAGTTACTCCTGTCCTTCCACACATAAGACGTAAGTTCTTTTGGCGTTGGTGAAAGTTAAAACTATAAGACATAAGAGAATACAACTTAGAATTGCCGGGTCAATGGAGTTACTCCTGTCGTTCCACACATAAGATGTAAGAGAATATAGCTTATAATTTCCGTGTAAATGGAGTTACTCATATCGTTCCACACATAAGACGCAAGTTCTTTTGCCGTTGGTGGAAGTTAAAACTATAACAATGTAGTCATTTTCATTTTTTATTTTTTATTTGCTAATAATAATAATAATTAAGTAAAGTTGTATTCTTGCCAGATTCATGGGGAGATGTCTTTCCAAATCCGAATCCAGATTGGGACCTAATTATTGCAAGTGATATTTTATTGTGTAAGTTCTGTAATTCTTTCCTTCTGGGCTTTATCAGATCAGAATTATATGTCTGAACGAGGAATAATGAGTCTGTGACTTTGAGGCAAAGAGAAGAATGTCAAATTAAGTACGTTCCTCACTACCCCACCCTGCACTAAATAGAAAAGAAGTATAATGAATACATGTTATATTTAAAATTATTGAGCAAACAAGAATATCGTGTTTGGAATGGTTCGCTTATTAGACTCAAATCGAATACCAACTCTCTTGTAGGTATATAGAATAGATTGAGTGCTAAACCAAAATCTTGATTCAGTCTCTTCAATGTTATAAACTCTGAAAAGCTTATCTGTTGAAGTTGCAAGTTTTCCATATTTATGCTCACTCAAGGGTGGAATGTTCGTCCATTTCTTCCCGGGAGTTGCCAACGTGTTCCTCAACGTTCTCTGCTTGCTCTCATCTTTTGCAGACGTTAAGCAATACCCTAACCTTGTAAAGTCCCTGTTGTTTCTCCTTGACTCTTGCAAATCAAAAGCTAGCGACGCTGTTTCTTGGAGGAATGAACCGAATGGTATTGATGCTCTTTCTCTAGTCTACTTTCTCTGTCATAATAGACAATGAATTCGTGCCATCTTTTGTCTGCCATGTGCTTCAGATTCATGCCCTCTTACTCGACCAGTGTTCTTGATGAGTTGGAGGCGCAGGATTGGGAAAGAGGAAGAGTCGCTCTTCTTTACTGGCTGCAAAGATGCTGGACTCGAAATCGAGCATCTGGGGAGTCGTGTTTACTGCATCAAGCTAAGCGCTAATGCGTCTCAATCTAGCTGAACGTCCTGGCACCATAGCCAAATCCTAGGATCGAACAGACAGATCTTGACTGGATAGTTTGCTTGATGCAAACTTGGCGTGGGATGAACCTATGCTGTCGCGACTACAAGCACACTTCGCCATGTTGCAGATGGCATTTGCTCGTGTTTGATGTTATAAAATTGTATAACTAATTCTATTTTTTTTTTGTTTACTCAATTAATTATTAATGTTCTTCTCCATTTGTATGGATTCCGTTTATACTCAAATAGCGTGACTTTGTATCTTAGTTCGTAGTGTAAGAATTTCGAGTACTCCTTTTATATTTGTGTTTTATTATTACATTTGTTGATTTTCAAAAATCTTTTTATGTAGATTTCAATGCTGATGGGGGCTGACTTAAGCCAAAACAACCATGAATAAACATAGTCAACGACTTTAAGTGCGTTGACTATTGGAATTGGAAAGGTCACTCTCAAATCTCAAACAGTTAGATATTTGAGGGTGTACGGAGCCGTACTGCAGTTGATAACCTTTTCAACATAATGTAAAGGAATTTTGTTCCCTCACGGCATTATCCTTCTTCGACCATTTTTATGAGTATCTATCATGTTTAATCTGATGAGAAGTTTAACTGCTGCGGTTTTATAGAAATAATATTTTAAATTAATTCAAGCAAATTAAATTATTTATTTATCTAAAATGGAATTAGCAGGCAATAAATAATAAATTAGACAAGTCCTAGCATGCTTTTAGAGTTCGATTAATTTACCATTCTGAACAGAGTTTTCGAGTTGATTATTGTTGTAGATTGTAACTCCCGCTATTCCACCAACAATTTAACTATAGAATCTTCAAAGCTTATTCTCTACTACAGCTTGAGTATTGGGTGGATAACAAACCAACGAACCTAATAATCGGGAAAAGGGACAGAAAATACAACAAAATAAAATAAAACATAATATTCGCCTATCACAGTTATGTAATTTTCATCACATTTCCCTTATTTATAGGGGTTGTCGGCTAAGATAGGGATTTCTATGTGGATTAGGAATGAGTCTCCTAATGGGTTTAACTTTATCAAGTTGAACATAACTTAATTAAGACTATTAATATTAATTTACTCCACTATAGTCTATAGAATTAATATTACACTACCTAGCTTGATCCATGTTACGAATATGACTATTTTTAATTTATTATTTCCCTTGTTTAAGATCAGGAATATCCATTAATTAATTTAAGTTTGCTGATAACTATAATTAATTAATATAGTTTTCAAGACTTGAACAACTCAAACTTTTATTATTATATTGGAAATAAATCCAATTGGCAAATTTTGTATATTAATTCTTTTCGAGCTACTTAAGAGGATATCATCAATTCAGGCACACCTTATACATGATTATATTAGATAAAACTCTACTATTTCTCGCAAACCAATCACCACTACCTAACGTACCAAAGTATAGGGTTACAAAAAATCCACATTTTCCAATATATCAAAGCAGTGCAAAATTAATATTATCCACATAGATTAAAAAATAACAATTTGCGAGGCCTCATTCTTCAGAACTACCTTCTCTTTTGAAAGACCACAATACCCTTCACTGTTATTATTAATTAAAAATGTATTGCCACATAACGTAATTGTATCCGCTAGATAATTAAATCATGCAGCCCTTAATTAATTTCGGTTAGTACATAAGATGTGGTTAAATTTTAATCACACCTATATATATAATATATGTGTGCGCCTACTATTTTCAGTTCACATGTTGTATATACCTAAATTGTGGATGAGGATATTCATATAAATTCAATTTTTTTATGTGAAACTTCAATTTAGTACGGTAATTTAGGAGCCTCTCGTTATTATTTTTTTGTTTGGCCTTTTTCACGCACTATCAATTAGCTATATACGTTTTGTTTTGTTTTGTTGAGCTAGAAATATACATCTCTTTTTTCGAGATGATCACGTCTCCACCTGGCAAAATTAGAAAATCCCAAGCTCTACCAGAAACATATACACATCACGAACCCAATCACCATAAAATTATTCATTTTAAAAAAGCATAGATATTTTAAATATATATATATATATATATAGAGTTGTGATTTCGGCGGAACTAAGAATTAATCG
>JAYDZE010492555.1:0-15747 GCA_034509125.1 Monilaria moniliformis
GAGACTATAACATTTAATTTCAGTAAATTAAATGTTTTGACCATATTAAATATTGGTCAAACTCTTCGATTCCAACATAATCGCCTATAACGATTCCAAAAATTCTAAAAAATGAAATCGAACCGATAAAATCGATATATCAGTTTTTGTTCAACCGGAGAGGCGGTTACGAATTAACCATGTATCTAACTGGTCATGAATTCAGAACCGAGCTCTAGTCATGATTAATTGATTTGGTGAATAAATAACTTTTATATATTTTGCATGATTATAGTATATGCCATTTGTTATCAAGTCGCACTCTACCCTCGTAAACAGAAACCTGTTGTTCTCTTCCTGAACTAATGAATTGTGAAGTCGTATATACATATTTCGAATTCTCAATGACCATTTATATTATTGATCATATTAATTACTTTATAATTTGAATATTACATTATTACTATCGGTTTAGTTGGGAAATCGGGAATTCGTGTTGGTTTGTGCTGGGCCGTTTTGTTGGACAATCACTCTCATCTCCATCAATTCCAACCTATTTTCCCAACCACTTTATTTGAGATGATATTTTCAGATCTAATTTAAGACAAAATAATGGATTATGGTGACCTTCTTTTATAGAAAGAAATATTATTCTAAGATAACCATAAATTTTCTTTTATTAAGAATAAATATTGTTTGGAACCGTCTTATCGACACTATTTCTACATGTAACTGAAAATAACTCCACATATCAGGTGGTAGGGGTATCGAATGGGTCAACTCATCGAGTTTCAGGTTAGCTCTATTCAGGTTGTGGGTTAATCGGATTGGAATTTTATCAGTCAATAAATTTTCAATCCTAACCTTAAACATTTGGATTTCGAACTAGCTCAGTTGGCTAATCGAACTGAAAGCTAACGATGAAATTAATGAGAGATGCATGATTTATCTAATGGTTAATGGTGAAAATTACACATATTTATCAAATGTAAAATATTTAATTGGAGAAATTTTAGAATATATACTTAAATTCAGACACGAATAAATACACCATTAGTATAAAAATAAAAAAATTAACATTGAATAAAAATGACGTTTGATTAATCTTGAGCTGCTGAATGATTTAACATATAAAAATTAGTTATGATGGACTCAATTTAAGATTTGTAAAATTAGAATGAAATATATGCACATTTCCATACATTTTTAAACATGTTTTAGAATTCAACATATTACTTATAGCGAATTTGAATTTTCCAATTCATTTATTTATTTATTATTATTATATCATATTAGTAAAAATCTAATACATATATACATTAGATCTAAATTTGGTGGTTAATTTTATTTTATTTGTGTGTAGTTATTCATATTATCAAAATTATCATTAAAATGTCGAATCAATCCTCAAATGCCGAATCAGTCCTCAAATGTCGAATCAAAATTCATATTTTAAAATGTTGAATCAGTCCTCAAACAAGTCGGGGGAATAAGCAATAGTTGCACCTAGAACCAGCCTATCGGTTTTCGGGTCAGACCTACTCAGGTTGCGGATTAATCAGGTTGGAATTTTATCGAGTTATAAATTTCAATCCAAAAACCCTCTAAATTTAGCGGGCTATTCGGACCATTCCGCAAATTTCAGACTAAACTGACATTCATATTTAGTTGCACTCACTCGACTTCCATCACTACTTTTACATAAATAAATTAAAGCACCCTAAAATTGTAAGATTACAAATATCTTCAAATGTGAGGTGCGTTAAGCGTCTTACTAATAATTACATTGCACTTTGTTTCTGAATCCTCTTTAATAGTTCTATTTCATTATTTCATTTTTAGAACAAAAGCATATCAGATTAAAAAAGAAAAAAGAAAAAAAAAAGGAAATGCCCGAAAATATAGTTGAGTAAGCTGTAAGACTATTTATGCAGCAAAAAAGTTAAAAACATATTAGAAAAAAGTTAAAGTTGAAGATTAATAAAGTAATAATAAACCAAAAGCAATATCTATAGGATGATGGTGGTATACAGTTTTATGAATCTTGTTCCCCTAGTCAAACTACTGTAGATCTATAGCAGCCGGTTGCACTAGCCAGTCTAATTTCCAAGGACCAAGACAAATGATTAAATTACTGTAGTTAAAATTAATTTTATTGGATCAAACAATCATATCAAGAAGAAATTTGTAGTCACAGCTCAAGAGGTGCATTCAATAATGTACAAGATCTGCATCGAATGAACTCGTTCAACAATCAAGAGGTGGCTAAGACCTCAATCAAACCAAATCCGTTCGAAACCCAATCGAAATCGAACAGAATCTGAATAACAACACACCCAGAAGCTGGAATACAACTCAGAATCCGAACAAGAACACACCCAGAATCTGGACAACCCAGAAACGTAACAGTTCGAACCCTAATTTTTTGGAGGCTCAGATCTAGAAACCCAGCATCGTCACCGCCTCATATGTGTCACAACCGTACGCGAAGCCGAACAACAACAGAAATCCGTCGAACATTTCGAAGGTTTGAAGCATAGGAGACTCAAGATCTGGAAACCCAAATCATCACCGCCTCAAATCCGCCACAAAATTAAGCGAGATGGCGGCTGTGTGTGTCGGCGGCCGTGGTGTGTCGGCACCACTACCACCGGCCACATGCACTACCGCCGGCGAAGAAATGAAGCATCGACGAGAGTCGGAGACAGAGAGAGTGAGAGCAGAGAGAGATAGTTGCATCGACAAGAGAGAGAGTGGAGAGTCGGAGACAGAGAGAGTGTGAGAGCAGAGTGGAGAGTCGGAGGAGAAAGGAAGCGTCGACGGGATTCAGAGACAGAGAGAGTGAGGGCAGATAGAGAGAGAGTTGCGTCGAAAAGAGTGGAGAGTGGAGAGTGGAGAGAGAGAGTGGAGAGTGGAGAGTATAGAGAGAGAGAAAGGGCAGCGCAGGAAATCGGGACTCAACAATGTATTATCGCACCTAAATGGTGCGATAATGTATCTGGTGACACAGTATAAAACGGCGCCGTATTGGGCCATTCCGAAACGGGCCGCGGATAAGTTATCTCGGCCCGTCTGGCCGAGATAAATATTCTCACATCTACCAAACATCATAATTCTACTGTTGGGCCAAGATAATTTATCTTATCTTGGCCCTTATCATGCCAACCAAACTGGCCCTTAGTGTTTAAGCTATTCCTTATGTCATTTTTTAAATAAATTTATTCTTGAAGTTTGGATGTAAAGAAATAGACCACAGTTTGATCTATTCATGCTCTTACTTATGCAGGTGGATTAAACACCATTATTTTGCCATGGCTATGGCTCTCATCAGTCTAACTTGGGAAATAGACCAAGGGCCTTACTGTGCTAAAAAACAGGTAGTGAATGCATATAAACATTTCCACCCACATATAAAGCAAGTGCTCCAATCCACCAAATGAAATAATATGGTCATTGCAGATAGGTGTTCAACTATTTCTGAAATGGGCAATAATGCAAGGAGTTGCTATGATTCTTCAGAATAGATACCAAAGGCAAAGACTTTATACACGTATTGCGCTTGGCAAGGTAGATTAGCATGCCTGGCACATTTGATTTCCTTACCACCAACTTCTCCATGTGCTTATTTGATATCTTTTCAAAAAAATTGACTCCTTTGTTGGGTGCTGCCTGATACATAATAAATGTCTAGATTTCTACTAAATGTAAACTTGCAAAATGGTTGTCTGTTCGATTATCCTTGTATAGATTTTTCTTAATTTAAATAAATATATTGATGTTTGTAACTTTTTTTTGTGTCATATGTTTGATTTTTACATGAGTTATTGCCTTCGCTCATGGGCTAGACTAGAGTGAGATCGTCCTTCAAATTGATTGAGGTACAATATTTTAACTTATCCTGTCAATAATGTTCAACTATTGCTAAATATAGGCTAGGAGGATGGATGTTGTTTGGGGAGAAACTGCTGGAGTGGAGGGTCAGCTACTACTGCTATGCCCAATACTTTTTGTTTTGCAGGTCTGTTAAGTCCCTTCTTCTCATATCAGTAACAACTAACAAGACAACACTAGCGCTTCTTTATATTTTGTTGGAATCACCAACTCCTCATGCAAGTGATATTTTTGCAAATCTCTCAATGGATTATGTAGGCTCATTAAGTCGAGACCCATGAATCTTTTCATAGCCACTCTTGTTGCTTCTTGGCTATGCTTATGACTTCACTAAAGCCAACGTTTTTCCTCAAATCATGACCATTATCCTCTGTTTTCAGGGATTCGAAGCTTATGTTGGTGTCTTGTTGCTTAATACTGCTCTGAATGGATCCAATTTGGATTGGCAGGTAAAGTAATTGTTTAATATAATTTCGTGGAATTTTTTGTTGCTTTCTTCTTTAATGTTGTATATGTGAATATCCAAATTCAATTTCATCAAATGTTTTTCCCTACTATTATGGTATCTTATCACCTACATAATTTTACCTACGAATTTCAGGTAATTACATGCGGGGTTCTTCTCATAGTCATGGCTGTCGGAAATTTTGCTAACACGGTGCAGACACTAATAACGAAATCTAGGGTTAAGGCAAAAATCAAGAGAGGTAAAAGCAGGCAAGAGCTGCATCAGCTGAATCATGGATCAGATGACAAGAGTTCTTAAACAGCTTGCAGTTTCAAGTTTGCTTATTTGTGCAGTTTCTTTTCTCACAGTAGGTTTTTGGCTTTTTATGTTTTTAAGCTGTCGAGCTGTTTTATGATAGTAAACTTTCATATTAGGAGTTAGAAATCTATATTTGTCATATATTATAGAATTTCGACACTGTTTTGGTTTCATATAGAGAGCTTTATTTACGATGTCGCGTGCCTGTGCCCTTTATTGAGGCAGACCAAAACAAAGATGTGGCGTTTGCTTCATCAACACACGTCATGTGCCTGTGCCTGTGCCCTTTATTGAGAGTCTGAACCCTTTATTTGGCGTTTGCATTGTATATGACATTAAATAAAGTGTGAGATGAAGCAAAACTTTGCAACAACTAAAATGAATTCTTGTGTGTTTAAAATAACTCAAATAAACTGCTAGAGTTATGGATATTCATATGAGAAATAAGATCAAGTACAATATTAAAAAAAATTACAATGTCTAAGGTAGAGGTGCTCGATAACTAGTAAAAACTTGTTCCAGCTCCAACAAATCGCCAACCTCCATTATTCAACTAAACATGTGACTAGAGAGAGAGAGAGAGAGCACTCAGTAAGAGGCCCATCCTGAGCCAACTGGTCTCATCTCCGGCACAAGCAAGTTAGGAGCTGCCGAGCTCGGCTCGAACAGACCGAGCTTCTCCAGCAGGCGCTCAACTAATCCGCCAGCAGCATACGACACGCCCGAGACTGATATCCCAAGAATCAAGAAGGTCATGACTGTTTTCAAGTAAGGCTTTGGGGGCCTCTGCACATAAGCCTTTCCAACTGTTAGCACAAGTATGCACACAAGGGAAGCTGCTGCCACCATCAAAAGCTTCAACTGTTTGTCGTCCGATTTGCGGAACGAGAAGCCATACACGACTGGAGCCACCAACCCGAACATGATGTATGATATTATGGCGACTACGGCGTGAAGCGTGAAATTCTGTCTCCGGCCTAGGAGCTGTCTGTAACGATCTGCCTGCTCGGTTATTTGGTTTGAGAGCTGCTCCTCGAGGCGGTCACATCTTAAATCCCACAGCTGCAGAGTTATGCAGAGAATAAATCCATGAGGGGCATTTATTTTGGGTGATATATCAGATCAGCAATACATATAAGGATTAGACCAGTCAAACAACTTACATTGTGAGCGATGATAAAAAGACCTCCAATCAAATTTGCAGCTCCAAGAGTTAACACATTCACTGCAAATGATGACATTGTAGACCAAGAAAAGCAATAGTTCTTCATATTTTGAATGAAAAACACTATAGTTATGTACTATCGAAATACAGTTATTTGTCCAACGACAGTAACTTATTCTAGTCGAGATTATAGTATGTAAATTAGTTAAGATTGTGTGCAGCATTCTTACATGTGGCCGTGCCTCCACCAGCGGCTGATGATACGACGCTAAGGCTAGTCATGGTCTCAGCTAGCCCACCGTAAACGATGCTTTTAATCACTTCAACTTTGCGCTCTTCTCTCGCTCCACGTCCTTCCCTATCAGCAGCACTAGTTTGAGTTTCTGACTGGGATACTGTTGGAGGAGGCATTATAGTCGCAGGTGGATGTGTATCTATAGTTATCCTGGTATCATTGCCTGCACCTGCATCAAGATTTCGTGATAGTTAACTCGAGAAACACGAGGACCTCATTCGTCTCTTTAAACAATGAAAACGCAATTTAGGCATGTCTGTTTGCACTTTAAACTTACCTAGTGCAGCTGGTGCATCTCCTATTTCTGAAGTGATTCCAGTTTTAAGTGGCTTGTCATGTCGGAAGTCGAACGTCGTTGTAGTCGTCATCTGCTGAGGCACTTCAGGAGGGTAGACCTCACCTGTAGGTTCAAAGAAGAATGCTACCAATTTCATACACATTTCGTAGTTTCAATCTGAGATCACACTCAAAATAGTAGGTTTTTGAAGATACCGCTATCACTGCTTCTGGAATCGACATTTTTGCTGTCGAGAATAGATGTAGTCACAATAGTGGCTCTAACGTCTTGCTCGTCGTGAGGAATAGATACCGAGATATTCAATGTGCCATCCGCGTCTTCAGCTGTTGAAACTAATGGTTGTGGGAGCTGGACGACGTCCTTGTCTTGACTGGTCTGAACTTCTCGGCCAGGTTTTGATTCCATTTGCTGATCCGCGGCTAACACAGCATCTGACTTCGTAATATCTGAGGGAGATATGTCATTACAGCAGTCACCCCAATACTAAACTAATTGAACAATGCAAAAATATCATGATGTGAAAATTAGTTGAAAAACAATACCTACTAACAAGGGGAGTTTTAGATGGTCTAGGTCCGGAAGAGTTAGATCCCGGCCTTCGTGTGCAGCAGTTTCCGCTGTAGTTCCCTCAAGTCGTTCAGGAGCACGAGCAGTTGAGGCCGTATCTTGTAAAACTAATGGCCGGCCACTTTGACGAGCAGGGCCAGACGACGGAATGGCTGAGCTAACGTGTTGCACGTTCGTCTCAGAACTACTTCCTGCATGTGAAAGAACCGAGTTATATGAACATGTAAAGGCAAATTAGACGTCGTCTTCACAAATAATTTGAACAGCAAGATGATATATCCCAAGTTTTATAAAAGACCTCGAGACATGC
Organism: Monilaria moniliformis; assembly: GCA_034509125.1. Taxonomy (NCBI): domain Eukaryota; kingdom Viridiplantae; phylum Streptophyta; class Magnoliopsida; order Caryophyllales; family Aizoaceae; genus Monilaria; species Monilaria moniliformis. The sequence continues at coordinate 7,272 of JAYDZE010492555.1, forward strand.
ATTCACCAAACTCCGCTCTCTGCAGGCACGACGCGACACATACAATCAGAAAGGGAAAAAAATACCTACCTTCCTCAATGAGTGTTTTCTGCCTATTTGGGTTAAATATGTCGAACCAGCTCTTCTTCACATCCGGTGCTTGTCCATCCCGTGCATATTCTTTCCCACTTTTGCCACCAAATGATCGGAACAATCTGAACCCATCACCTGCATTATTTTTTCCCACTCATAAGTAGCAAATAGAAACATTATTAGCACAAAGATATCCAAACAGAAAGAAAAAGAAAAGTTGCTTACCAGTTGGAATGAAAATGCTGAAGCATGATAAGCAACGAAATATAGCTGGCCCTCTGTCACGGTCAGCTTCATCGATTGCTGGTGTTTGAGCATCTTCGTTACCAACTTCCCCTTCTTGATGAACTTGATCCTTGGACAAAACAGTCCCTGCGGCTGCTGTTCCTGTTTTGGGACGCTTAATCTCCTCATTGGAAATCCTTATTCTGCGCTTTCGTTTGCTAAGAATAACCCTCTTTGTGATGCAAGACTTGCAGTTGGGACAGTACAGATCATGTGTGGTTTGCTTCTGTATGACTCTTTCGACGTCTAACTCTGTTATTTCCAGATCATCCTCGTTTATCAGCTCGGTTTCTGCACTCTCGATCTCTTTGGGAGGCTCATGACTCGTTTCAGAAATGCCATTCGTCTCAATCTCCTCCTCCTCGTATTGATTGCTTATTACTGATGCACCATTGAACTCAATAGCAGGATCAAGAGACGAGACGACGTATTTTACAGGTCCTTTCAAGATTGGCTCCCTTATAGTATATGTGGATGTGGGATTAACACCTGCAACCAAATCTACAAAACAATGTGAGTAAACAATTTTGTAATTTTCAGATCATCATCATCATTATCTGCACTTTTTGATCTTATTAGAAAGCTCGTATCATAACTAGTTCTTACCTTCTTGAGATGAACTGTCTGAAGGCCGGACATCTGAACTAGAAACGCCATTATCCTCGACCTCTTCATTATGTTGATTGTTTATGGCAGAAGCACCATTGAACTGAATCACGGGATCAAGAGATGAGACGTCATGTGTTGTACGTGCAGGACCTTCCACAATTAGTGTCTTACAAATATATGTAGGTATAGGATTAACACCTAAACCTACAAAACAACGCGAGAAAACAATTGTTAATACCATACACTTAAATAGAGCCATACGTCCTCAGAATTCCGCCCATCAATAATAGGCAATGCAGACAAGTAATAGACTGAAAAAAGGACACAAAAAGTTGGTGTTTTTTGTTATTAGAAGCATAAATGTACAAAGAAGAAACATATTCACTATCATTGTTTAAGTTATTCCTTTGAATTACACAAACTAATGGATTGAAGGATAGAGACACTCTGAGGTGTATGTATCTTAACCACGACCCTTTTGTGCAATTTTGATATCTACTGACCTTCATATACAAAATTAAAAGTTTTGATATTGGTCAGGTTATGCAACAGTCCTCTATGATTCTGAATACGATCAACACAGACACTTCCATTGCCATATGTCCAAGGGCAGATTCGACACTTCCATATTCCTTCATCCACAAAAACAGATTGCAATTGTCACAATTGCAAATACTGCCTAACATTTATATAAATTCATGAGAACTCCATCCAAAATGCCAAAAAACTTGATCTTCCTCACTTTTCGGTACATCAACTCGCTCAAATGCACAGCTTGATTCAACTAAGGAAACAGCTTCATTTAGAACAAGAAAACAGAATGCTGCAATGACTTCTCTTCCTGGTAAGTTGGTAAATAGTGTTCAAGAAAATTAGACGCGACACATTCAAAATCTACCCTCATTGCTTTACACTAAACAGCAATCATTCAGAACCTACCCACCTCACCAAACTACCAACTTGCAGTTGCTCCTTCACTACCCTTACTTCCATTAACTCATTGTTTTCTTTGTTTTTTCTAAGATGCAAAGGCTTACTTTTGCTAAGTAAACTAAAATCTGAGACAGAAAAACCATCAATCATTCACAGCATTGCATATCCAAGAATTTCAACTCCATACACAACAGAAAATTGGAGAGAAAAATCAAATTTTTTGGTACAGTCAGATACCTCAATTTGTGGTCTCAACTGCTAATCTGCAAATCTGATTGAGATCCCCAAAATTCAAGAAAATGAAGGAAAACAGACCACATGCCATGACTTAATATATATATATATATATATATATATATACACTGAAAAACAATATGAATAGTGAAGAGGGCCCTTTTACTTTTTTTTCACATATTTTACAGACAGGTAGTGTTATGGAGTGGGGTTAAAGGCACAAGAAATTGAAGTACTTGTAGAATTTTATCGTTTTAAGAGACGTAAATAAAAAATAAAAGTAATGAGACATAAAATGTTGCAAAATATGTAAAAAAATGATGAACCAAAAATGCTTGTATTACTACCTTTAACTTTGTCATGGTAAACAAGATTTTCCTTTGAATTCTTGTCCCTGTTAATGGCTTCAGCTCCATTTTTAAGAATCCTTTTACTCTCCTCTCCTCCATTAATGGCTTCTGACTCATTTTCAAGAACCCAATCACTCTCCTCCATTTTCTGCTCTTCTGGTGCTGCAGGGATTATTAGCTCTTCATTTTCAGTTTCAGCTCCATTTTGAGACTGTATTTTGTGCCTATTTCTCACAAAGACTCCATTACTCACTCCACCATTAATTTCAACACCATATTTTCCAATGATTTTGCTGTCATCTCCGTTTTTTGAATTTCTCACCAGTGGAGTGGTTTCCTCAGCTTCTTGCTCCTCCACCTCTGCCTGCTCCTCCAACTTCTGCTCTTCCTTTTCCATCTTCACACACACACACACACACACTGAGAGAGAGGGGGAGAGAGAGAGAGAGAGAGAGAGAGAGAGAGGGAGGTGTTGTTTATATGAATAAGGCGTTGCTCACGTCTAATTATGGAGGAAAAAAAGGCTGTCAAGGCCACTGCCTTGCGTACATAGAGTGCAGAAAATCACAAAATATTAGTTTATTCCATGCACTATAAATGCAAGAGTAAGTTAGTTGTGAAGAGAGAGAGAGCCTTATCTCTAAGGGAGTTGACAAAATACTAAAATTAAAAACATGCCATCTTTTTCCAGAAAAAATTGAAGCCAAATTTAGGATTGTGAGAGGTGACAGTGTAAACAAAAGAATCTTGAACAACCCAAAATCTCAAGTTCGAATCTATGTCTAAATTTAATTTATAGTTACAAAATAAAAATAAAAATTGAGGAGATTATGGCGTAAAAATTGTGGGGCACCGAGGTGTGGGATCTCCCTGAGGAAGGAAGTTGATGGCAATTGGCAACGTGTTTAGCATTTATGAACATCACTCTTAATTTTAAATTAAAAAAAAAAATAGTTTCTCTATCGTTATGAAGAACTTTGTGAACATCACTCTTGGATTAGGCATTTTTTATACTCCATTATTAAATTATTATTTTAAAATCCCTAATAAAAACATTATTATCATTATATATGATATAATGATGTAAAAAATATATTACTAGAATTTGAAGTTTAAAGGAGGTATGTACTCTATTATAAAATAATATTTAATCATAAATTGACAATTAAATAGCAAAAAAAATAAATTATAAGTGACAAAACCCAATCTTAATTAATAGCTGCAAATTAAATTAGAGATTAAATAAATGATCTCATGTGGGTGTCTCGTGTGGTACGAATAGGTCTCAATTTATTTTTGGTTTGACTTAATATTTAACTTGGAATTAAGTTTTTTCCTAAAACATGAGACAGGCTTGTTTTCATTGTAACAAAGGATGTGATTTTTCATTTCATTGAGTCATAAAGAGAAAAGAAAGCCATGGGTATGAATGTCCAAATCTAGAATTGTAGTTTACAAGCATAAGAAGAAAAAATAAATATTCGTACAGTTGGAAGGTAATTACATATGAACAAGATTTATTAAATACAAAATAGAGTTTACCAATTCACAAGCACACAAGGAGAAAAAAAAAGAATATGAAGATATATAATTTGTCATGCACTCTTCAGTGATAAATAACAATGGAAATTACTACATCTCCAACTTTCTACTGCACTACCTAATTGAGTATCAATAGACCATAAATGTTGCAATTATAATGGTAGGAACTAGAAAGTCTTACAAGTTGGTACCATTATTGATTGTTACCAATAGATATTAATAAAGGGACTTATTGAATAACAATTCACATCTACATAAACAAGCACTACATTTCGAATAGAGATTTCAATGCCTCATCCATCCCACATTATCTTGGAATTATTTATACTAACTGTATTAATTTTTTCTTACCTAAAACTAAAACGAAAACTATGCAGTAATTATTTCATATTTAAAATTAAGCACCTCCTCTCGAACTACAACTTTATTTATCATATTCAAAGACACATTTTATTTGTAATATATATTTTGCAAAAGGGTTACCAATTCAAATTGAAGAGCTGACTAAAGTTTTCAATTACTTGAACATTTTTTTATTGTTTCAAATAGCTTAATAGATTACATTTTGAATGTAGAAAGTTTCCTGTTCTTTTTTTTTTTGAGTTAGAAAATGTAGAGAGTTATATGAAAAGAAATATATATGTAACTTTTCTCAAACTTACAATTTCATAAGCCATAAGCCTAGAAGGCTAGAAGCCACCACTCTCTCTCTCAGCCACCTCTCAGCCACCACTCTCTCTCTCTCTCTCTCTCTCTCTCTCACTCATATAAACACACCCGCGCACGCAGTTGTTAATTGTTATATTGCAAAAATGTCTACCCTAGGTTTGGTGGCTTTAGCAGTTTAGCTACACTTGTAAGACAAATTACTATGATACAGTGATTAATCTGTGCAAGAATGGAAGGAGATTGTCCCTAACTGAATTAGTGACCTGAATTTGTTAGAAGATTGTCTTTAAGATTATTATAAGGTGTAATCTTATATGGACAAAATGAAGTTTACCATTACAAACTATTTTCCATATTTTGTTACTAAAAGAACTACAAAAAGTAATATAAGCATACATATTACATTGATTTTTTATTTACTTGAATAAGTCATTTTTTACTTGTCTTTGTGTTAATGGGTCCTTTTTAACAATAACGCTAACAATTTGGGTAAATTCTTAATAGAATTGTAGAGATTTACTGAAACACAAAGTAGTATAATGACAAATTAGAATAAGTTTTAAGAAGGCATTTTAAGGATTAATCTAGATTGATAAAAATAATATAGGTTAATCTCTTATTTATTCAGATGGATTGAAATTTTGGGATATCGAAATGCCATTGATAATTACTATCATTTAAACAAATTTTGTATAATTCATGTCTTATTGAAATAGTGAAGCTGGAGAAGTCTGACCGGAATAAAAATATCAACTATCACTCCCTTAAGGTTTCAATATCTACCAATTCTATTGTTGAAATCCTTTCATAAATAAATATATTTGTGTGGCACACGCCCGCTTGAGGTAGTTAAGAAGTACAATGATAAAACGGATTTTTTCTTGAAAAGCGTCACGTTTTTCAGGAAAGATAAGCCGTCTCTCTCTCATTTGGACCACCAGCTTTACAATTTGTACGCTACCGGTTTGAGCAATTATTATTAGGAATTTCAATTTAGTCTGAAATTTATAGATTGATTCGATTAATCCACAATTTGATAAAGTTAGAGCTAAAAAATTATAAATGAAAAAAAAAGTCTCAACCCAAATTATCAAAAATCAAATAGTCTGCAACTCGATAGAACTGGGCCAAAGATAGCCTGAGCCTCATAGGATCGACCCAAAAAATTAGCTAGTTCTCATTGTTAGTTTTCAAAAAATACATTACTTTAAAATTTTCAAAATTTTGAAAGTTTGTATAATAAGATTTTTTTCTTCTTCAAATAAATGTAAAAAATGCATTTAATTCAATATTCGAAAGTTATATTTATCATTCCACTTTTTTATATATATATTTTACTATAACATTTAATATAAAACGTTTAGATTCAAAATTTAAAAAAACGATAATCATTTATAAAATATGTATGTTTTTATTTTTCTAAGAGTTACATATTAGTTTTGAGTTGAAGCGGCATTCATTTATGAATGCATTTATTTGTTACAAATATATAATTATTAAGATTAATATATTAATTTAACCCAAAATTCGATAATTTAGGATTAGAGTTGAGAATTTATATCCCGAAAATATAATAAAAAACATTTTATGGACATTCAATATAATAAGGGAGAGAAATTAAAGTACCCACCTTTTTAAATGTATCTACACTCAATACCCATTTCAACCTTTAAACACCCACCTTTTTTATTTTTGTTTTATGTTTTCATAATCACTGCTGGAATGCCCATGAATCAAAACTCAATCCTAACCTCGTATTCTGCAGTATTGGAATGCATGTGAATCTTATCTCAACCATCACCTCACGTTCTATCTACCTTAAATCAGCCCCAACCTTATATGTAGTAAATCAGCCCCAACAAATAAACCATTCTCCGAAAATCCTCCATCTTCTCAATATCCGATTACATTTTCACATATTTTAACAACCAAGTTGAATTTTATTGCAATCAAAGAGAGATGCCAAATAAAGAGATAATTTCAACTGGAATACATCATATTCCCTCACAAATAAAAAATCAACATATGTTGTGATTACGATGATTTTGATAGAGAAAAACATAATTCCAGTGTAGCAGTGGCGTATTCAGAATTTTTGATATAAAGGTGCGAGTTGTGCGACAGATAATTACATTACGCCAAAAAAATAAAAAAAATAACACTAAAAGAAGTACATCTTGAAATATTATTCAATTTTAATAGGCTCTAGTATTTGCGTTTATCTCTATATTCTGTAACTATTGTCAATTGAAAAATAATGGACTAATATTAGTAATGGGCTAATTTATTAGTAATAAATTAGTATCAGTAATGGATTCCTTTTACACACAAAATAATATTGAATTTATGCTACATAGGAATACATAAATAAGTAATATTATATAAATATAATATAATATATTAATACTATTTAAAAAATAATGAGGATACAACTGTACCCTTTGTTCCAATGTGGCTACGCCACTGTCCGTAATTGTGGAACTAGAAATACTATTACTTCCCATGATCATGGGGCTTGAAATGTTGATATACTTTTATTGTGATTACTTCATACTTGAAATTAATAGCTCAATGATATCTTTAATTTCCCTTTAGTTTGTAAAAATGAGCGACCAAATTACGAATCTCAGTTTCCTAACTTCCAATAAAATAACACATATTTACAGTGGTTACTCCAAACCTGACCATCACATGTATGAATTCAGAAAACAAAATTACCAGCTAGTGATTTCCCTTGCCACATTATATATCTTATTTCACAAAAATATTTATGTCCAAAATTTATAAATCTTCAACGCCTTAATTACAGGCATTTTATGTTTATTGAAATTAATCGCAGGGAAGGTTACAAATGTTAGGTTTACATTGCATCAAAAAGGCATGAAAATATAATTATATGAATAAAACTACAGTTATATGTGCATACATATATAATCAACCCCATAAATGTCAACATTATCTTAAATTAGGGTTTTGACATGCGGGCCATAGTCTTGCATGTGCCCGCATGTGCTGTGTCTTTCTCTCACTGCCCCACCACCAACGTCTTCTTTCATCGCTTAAATTGGCTTTATTCACTACTACTTTCTTCTCGTCTCTCATTCCTCTCTCTCTCTGCTTGGCTTCTGCTGCACTTATTCGTTGGATCCCAAGAAATTTGCAATTTCTTCTGCAATTTTTCTATCTGACCTCACACCTGGATCTCTGCTGCTATCCATTTCGTACGATGGAAGCAAGGTATGTACGTAGTAATAATCAGAATCCTCTTAGTTTCATGCTAGATAATAGCACTAACTTGGATATATATATATATATATGTAGCTGGCTAGTATAATTTAGAGAATTGATGGTCCAAATACTAGCTAGTGCAATTATTTGGTGAATGCTAGAGCTAGGAATAATATGGTTGATAATCATTTATGGCAACTCTTGAGTTGATAATTAAACCAAGTGTTTTGGTTAAATTTCTTGCTTCATGTCTTCATGCAATGTTGCTCATTTAATTTAACATGCAATAATTTCGTAAGTGCTGCTTAATATACCACTGATCCATAAAGTTTTTCTTTTCCCTTCCCCCATTGACAAATAATCAGGCGCAGATTATCATCATCATCGTCATCATTACTCAAACGGGAATTCCTGGAGAAATGGATAAAGGGGTTTCAAATATGCAGAAATACGAAGAAAGATTCCACCATTTTGGATAGGAAAAACGCCATAAAATTATCAGCAGATGTTGCCATCGCCGCAACCAGAAACGCCGCGACCCACTGGCGGCGGGC
>JAYDZE010492666.1:0-15747 GCA_034509125.1 Monilaria moniliformis
TTTGTTTTGCTTTATATATATATATATATATATATATATATATATATATATATATATATATATAAAACATAAGTTCCTTAAAATAATTAATGAATTTCATTTAATTAAAATGTCGTGTCATATAATTGTGGATATTACATAATCTGATTTCACTATTTTACAGGGATGGAAACATTACAGTTTCGTCTATCAAAAAGTACCTCATGCAAAAGCTTAACTTACGCAGTGAAAATGAGGTTTACCATCCCATCTCCAATCTTCAACATATATCTTTTTGTATTTACAAGAATTGATTTTTTAAATGGATTAATTTTCCGTATAAACATGAATTATATTCAAATTTTGTTTTTTAATCTATTCTATTTTCTTGGTAAAAAAAATTACATAAATTTTAAATATTTTGGAATTTGGCAAGAGTCTGAACTTCGTTGGCTAATGACTCAATTCTCAGGAGTATGATGAGAAATTCAAAGGTGCCGTTGTAAAGCTCTCAAAAATAGCTTTCTAATGATACGTGGTACAACAACCCAGATTCCAAAAAAAAAAAGAGATAGAGTTCGTGATGTCAACTTCCGGGCCATCTCCTAATTACTTTTGGTGACCGAAATCCACTAATATGGGTATCATTACCGTCGAAAGCTATACAACGGTATTTTCAAATTGTCCATCAAACTCCAAAAATTGAAGTTATTGGCCAACTATATTTGGACTCATGTCAAATTCCAATAAATTAAAAATTCGTGTACTTTTTTACAAACACTGGGTTAAAAATCAAAATTGAAGTATAATTCATGTATTTATAGACAACTAACCATTTTTTTCATTCATAAATCTATTAGTTATAAACATTGAATTATCCCAAAATTACTAACAACAACAATTTTCAGGTAGAGATAAGTTTGCAAGGAAGGCTTTTGCTTCCCACTTTGCAAATGTGGAAATTGGTAGATTTGTGGTTGCAAACAAAAGCACCATTAGAAAAGAAAAAGGCCTCGGTTGGTTCCTCTGCACGAGACTTTGTCTTGACCCTAAACTATTGTCGAAGGCCTAAGTCTACTTAAGAAAATTGCTTCCAATTCTTCTCATCCTAGTTTACTATTGGAATTATGTTTTGAGATATTTGATTTTTCCATTTGATGAACCATTTCTTTTTAATGTTTTTCTGCTTAAAATCACCAAAATTAAACTAATTAATTGACACCAAATTATTTTTCTTTACATATATGCTCTATATTTTCCAGTTGAATAATGAGAACTCAGAACAAGATCAGTTTCCTACAATTGAAAATAAAGTCCAATTCAACACATTACATGAAATACATTATATAAAATACTATGTCACACTACTAAGACTTCGAAATGTAGACTAGTAACAACAATACATTGATGATTTTTTTTTTCCAAGATCAAAAGCAAATTAACTTAATTTAATGCAGGATGTTATTGCTCACAATCAATAACTTATAAGCCATGATCTTGACAGTCACAGCTACTATATATAAGCTTGAGCTATCAAACTATTACCGGGCGAGGGCATAGCTTTTCTCGCCCCAGAACTAACTCCACTTCCCCAAAACGACGTCGTATACATAGGCGAGACGCGTAGCATCACGGCCCGAGCCTGTAGGGGCCGTCGGGCATATAATGGCCCTCCATGTAGAGGGCTGCATTTTGTGGATGAAGTCCATCCATCACCATAAACTGCATATCTTCTGAGGGCTTCCAATGCCTTTTTCGTTGGTTTATGAACCAATTGTTTATCTGCTTTTGGTCCAAACCAGTCGATTCTGCCAATGCCAACTTCTCCGATTCCTGCAAGGGGACACAATTGTTCAACTAGCTTATGGCAAGACACCGAATATTTCATTGGAGATAATACCATGTAAATTACTGAATCTTTGCCAAATTCTAATTTTGCACACTACAATAGGACATTGCTTCTCAATTAGTATATCGAGGTTGATTTACCAAAATTGATGGTGACACGACTGCCTCAATATGTTCATGTGACCATATCAGCACCAATTAGGGTGAACCAATCTCAATTCTAAAATTAGAATCAATTAAAAATATAATAATTTAAAAATAGAATCTTTTTGTGGTGTGCCAAAATCAAAATTTGACCAATGTTAGATAATTTAGTGGCTACTATCCCTATTTCATTTCGAATCTATTGGAGGGTGAGCCATTATGAATATTTCATTTGGGATATTGCAAAACTCTAGTAGCATCAGTTTGGGGATGATCATATTTCGAATATAAAATCAGAATCAATTAAAAATATAATAATTTATAGATATTTTTTTTGTGGGATTAAAAATTATAATTTGACCTTTAGTATATAATTTACCAGCTACTATCCTGTTTTTTTAGAGGGCCAAACCATTATGAAGGTACATAGACATACCGATGGATATGGCCACTTGTAATGTAGCTCCCACCAGCTAAGTAGTTTTTGGCGAGCCTCTTTAGGCAGTTTCCCTTTCTTCTTTTTCTTGGAGAGTTCTTGCTTGAGACTACTCAAGTATCCACTGTACTTTTTGAGGAGGTGGTTTTTCAACTCTCGGTCTTCTGCTCGTGGATCAATCTCCGGCAGCCCCGTCTCTCCGCCGCTGTTATCTTGCTCTTCCTCCGATGAACCAATGCCCTCGCTCTTGTCCTCTTTCATACAATGCAAACAGGGTAAGTAAAATAGAAGTTGAACAAGGTGTTGTGTAAAATTTTGCACATTTCAAGTAAAACTCAATGTAACAAGGAGGTAGCAAATACACAAAACTTTTGCTCGTTTTTGTTTTGCACACGAACTTTTCATTCAAATTCACAAGCTTTTTACATTTGTTGCGATATAATTGTCCTGCTAAATCAAAACTGACGTGACATTGAAAGGACTAGATATAGTATATAGTCACGAACAAGGTAGTATTGGAACTAAGTGACAAAATAATACCATTCTTATATTTAAGAACTCAAAGCCACGTGTTTTGGTGAATTAGGTGCTAAGTTACTAATTGACATTTCAAAGATAACAACTACGTTTAACACTTAATTCCTATCTTAAATAAATTAGGAAAACATAACTATGAAAGTTGTATAAATTGAGAAAAACTAAAAAAGTTCACGTGCAAACTAAAAATGAACAAAAAATTGTGTATTTAAAAGCAATTAATTCAAATTTAAAATAAGAAAAAGATCATAAATATGGGCTTTGATTATATCTAATTATGAATTATGTGTGAACCCTTATTAATTAACCACTTAAATTTACTTCGACTATTCTTCTCTTTTTACTTTTGGTAATGAAAATTACATACAACAGTGTATTTAATGAACTAATACTTGATACAAAATTTGTATCTAAAAGTTTAATTATATTGCATAAAATAGGCGATAAAACAACAAGGCTGGTTCTCAATTCAAGAAATTTTACAAAGCCAAGTACCAATTATTAAATGTAGTAAACAATGCCACCCTTCAATTATGAAAAATAAAAATAAATAAAGGATGAATAAAAGCAAAGATGAATAATAAAAAAGAACTGATAAGAAAGGTCAAAGAAGAATAGTTCATGGCACAAATGAGAAAATGATGGAAGCTACAAAGGCTACGATGTGTAATTATTTATTAAATCATTCAATCCTTTTGCTCTTCATCAATAGAAACGAGGGCTATGAATTTGTAGACCTAATTAAGCCAACACTTTATATTTGTCAAGGAGAACTTGTGCAGCATGGCTGGCCCCAATATCCAACACAGAATATCAGTCAACATATAAATTTTCTGAGATTTGTCACTTAAGAATTCAAACATGCATAAACCCTTTATGTACTCTTCTCAATCAACCAAATTTTAGATTGATCAATAAGTTCACATTCAAGGAATTCATTGACACCTTTTTCTTGCAAATATATAGCAACTCCATTGCTATCTAAATTATCCAAGTAAGAATCTTCATTGTGTTTAACAAAGCCTAGAAGCCTATAAAACTATGTATTTTAAGTAGTATGTAGTGTGTATTTTTCTGAGGCCAAATATCTTATCAGATTCATATCTCACCAATATCTTTACAAGTCACTTATTTGGGGTTTTACCTGGTGTGCGCTGAAGATAGCGATTATATGTACCCACGTCATAAAAAAAAATCACAAAAACCCCTAATGCGCATAGAAATAGCACTCAATACATTACACATGTAGATTTTACCTAGTGTACACTGAAGATAGCGGCATTATGTTTCCACAATATAAAAAAAAATGTCGCAAAAGCGGCTGCAGGTTCTTACTACATAGGAAAAGTGTCATAATTTTCGGATAGAAAGAGAGAAATGTGACTCTTATATATGTCATAAAACAATATACAATGGGTTAATTAATAACCAAAGAAAGAGGCAACTCAAGAGAACATCGAAGTGTTAGTTCGATCTACAGTTGTTGCCAGTCTTTCTACATAATGCATCAACTGAATGAAATTCAGAAAAGACAAGAAAATGATGTCACCACTGAAAAAGAATAAGATAGAAATGGCATATATTATTTCAGACTGGAAATATTAGAATATAACAATACCACCAATTATATGAAAAGCACCATAATAGGTCAAAGAAAAGTCGAAAATACATTCATCATTCATGCACCAACCCAAATGTGATAATAAATAAAACAATAATAACCAAGAAAATTACCACATTGGAAAAATACATGTCCAGGAAATTAAATGAAAAGAAATAAAGGAAGAAACAAAAAAAAAGGCAGCATGTAGTAGAAAGAAATAAATAAAAAATTATGGTACAGACTACATGGGGCAGCTCACAGATTTGAACAGCATCCTATGTTTCTCATTTTTCCAAAGCCTAAAAGCTAAATTGCAAAACTAAAGATATGACAAATTTAATGGTTGGGTGTCATCTATGTCCACCCACCTGTCTCAGACATAACTCTCAGATTCCCCCATGAACGTACTATTATTATTATATATATATATAATATTAAACGATTTTTTTAACAATAACCAAACCCTATATACATATGTACACACACTCATAGTCATACATACATATCTAGAGAGAGAGAGACAGAGGTAATGAAGATTATGGAGAAAAATAGAATGGAATCTGGTGGATAATTAAGTAATGATATGGTGAGCAATGGAAAAGGTTAAACGTAAGATTTGATGATTGTTTAAGGGTGATAGTATTATATTAAGCATAATGGAACCAAATCATATCTTTTACTGTACAACTCGTGATTAGGGTTTTATTTTAATTGGGGGCGTTGGAAAATGTTGGGAGTATCAGTCAAACTTCTGTTCACTCGGAAATAGCACCATCACTACTATTCATTCAAGAAGAAGAGGAAGAAGCAGTTGCTGTGAATTTTGCAGACAAAGAAGAAGAAACCTATTGCCTCAACAGTCACACCCCCAATTTAGGGGTCGACAAATCCCATTACCAAGGAATATGAATCGACACTCAGAAAAATAAAGAGAGAGAGAGAGGGTACCAGAGTTGAAGATACGGAGGGGGGCGTTGGTGAGCACGTTGAGCTGCGATTCGATGCGTCGCATGAAATCCATGGCTTCTTGTAAGGGGCGGGTTAGCTCTTCTCGATATTTCACCAACATATCGTAGTAAGCTTCCTGTAAATTTTTTTCATATTGTCAGAAATTTGATAACTCAAACTAACCAAAAAAAAGAAGGAATACATTAAATACTACCATAAACTGGTCGAGTTCCGGATCCTTAGAGTACTCATCTCTGCTCGCCCCCGCCGCCCGCTGCCGCACCTCGAACTCCTCCCTCACAGCCGCCAGCCGAGCCACCACCTCCGCCGGCGCCCCAACCTTCATATGTCATGTTTGTCATGTATTATATATATATATATATATATAAGCATGTAATGAAAATTGAATTATTTTGTCTGTTAGCTCGTAGTGGAGCGGTTAATGTCAAACGCTGTAATAATAAAAAAAAAAAAGAGTTAAAAAAATTGAACCTTTTGACAATCCATGTAAGCTTCCAAAAGGTTGGAGTATTGGGGATGGGCAATAATCTTGGCTTTGATGGCGTCGACTTCGACTGGATTGCTCTCGCTTTGACGATTGTGATGGGAGTGATCTTCGAGACTTTTGAAAGTAGAAGGATGATGAAATCTAGTATGCGAAGTTCCGGCCTCAGTCTTCACCACGGAGGCGTGGTGGCCGTCGTCGTAGCAATCGCCCGAATGGAGATGGAAGCCGCCTCCGCCGTGGTGGTTGCTGGAGCCGCTGCTTGTTCGCGCGTATAGGGAGGAGCTCGGCGCGAGAACCGGGCCGCCGTAGACGAAGGCGCCGCCTCTGGAATTCGCGGTCTCGCTCAGCTGCAGATTGTATTCTTCCATATTTTTGATGAATTCCGGAATTGAAAAACCCTTTTTTTATTGGGAATTCAAGAAACTGTGGGAGGAAAATGAAACCCTAAAAGAGTTAGTGCGAAATAAGATTTTCTAGATAAAATTCTATGCCCCAAAACAAACGACGATCTCTCTACTTTTAGCTACGAAAAACAAAGATTAATCGGAGGTATTTTTTGGTTTTTTTTTTTGTGGTTAAGTTGGATCGAAGATGGAAGTGTGAGGTGTGAGCATGTTTAAACAAGAGATGATAAGAAAAGAAGCCGGAATTCAGATAAAAGACGGTGGTGGCGACGTCGCAGCGGCGGAGAAAAGCCGGTGAGCGGCCGGAATTATCAGCAACGGCGGTGTGGCTGGTTGGGTGGGTGACGACTGACGAGATGTTCTTTCTCAAAGAATAAATAATAGTAGAATATATATAATATATTTAACTTGAGAAAAAATTTTGGAAAGCAAAGTAGACCACTAGTTGACAAGTAAACCAGTTCGTTTTTCTGCTTTTATCTTTTTATATATTTCTTTTCCTTTTAGTATTTTCTTACCTCCACTAACTTTCATGAGGCCTTTTAAATTTATTTCTTTTAATTCTAAATATTATACCCAATAGCTGATAAATTAAAAAAAAAAAAGTATGTCTTGCGAAAAATGATACAAGAGTTTCGTAGTTGAAGAAATTTATGTAGAAGAAAGCCATTTGACTAATTGCCCCTCACAATTTGCTTCGACAACCTTAAAGGAAAAAAAGTGAAAATAATTCATAGGGTGACATATGTTCATTTCCTAAAAAAATAAAGTTTGAATCCTACCATAATGTTAAGGATCTAGCTTGTCCCATGAGAATTTACCATAGGTTCATTTTTCAAATTTTTCTTGTCATAAAAATGAAAATAGAAAGCACTCCTCACGGACATATATAGAATTCTCTAAATTGAATTCAAGTACTTTGTATTAAAAGTCATGATCATTTTATTATATTCAACAATATTGGTTTTTAGTTGTGGCCAATTGTACGTTGATGTTTCAAGAGTTATATGCCGTAGAGGTTTAAAATTTTTAATATGTGATGATGATTATGAGCTATATTGTTCTACAATCAATGTTGTTTATAAATAAATGCTCTTAGTTATTTCTAGCTTTTTTGAGATTATGATATTGTTAGAATCCATAATTAGTTCCATTTTCATGTTAATTTTATATTAAGATTCGATAATTTGTTATGTAGATGATAATATTGATAAATGTCCGATCCTGCATCGCACGTGTGAAAATCTTATATGTATTGAAATACTTCTGATTAGTTATTTTAGAAACATTTAAATTCAAACGGTGAATCTCTTCAATATTAATAATGAAGTCGAAATTAATTTTTATTATCTCCCTTCCTCCAACTAAAACATATCCTACACACTGGTCTTGATTTGGTAACAATATATGTATCATGTACATTAGTTAATCTTGATTTGGAGTTCTTTACCACCCATGTCTGTCCATCACCAATTAAGCATACCGAACTACATAAAGAAAACGTTCCAATACTCGAAAAATATTCACTAAAAGTTGCCCAAAACTTTCTTTTCCCTTTTCATTATGATGATGTGTGTAGCTCATAGCTCGAGTAAACACTCTTCTTGTGAAATAACTTATAGACCATACTTGATAAATAAATCATATTTAAAACATTAGGTGTGACAAGCTCGACATAAAAGACATTAATTGGTAAAAAAATTATTTGTGACATCTGGCCTTAAGAGTACTCACTCCACCACTAAACTTAAGACATCTGACCTTATTAACACAGTCATTTGCGTTTAGAGCATATCCCCCTTTGTGACACACATACACACACGTACAAATATGGGTTGGTACTTGTGAGAACTATAATTTTGTGAAAATGAGAGAAAATTGCATTGAAATTATAAAATTACTGTATTCATCATCAAATTAACTACGTTGTAAAAAATTTGAATTTACTTGTGCATTTTATGTGTAGAGATCAATTTCAGAAAAAATATTCTTTTTAATTTATTTTATGCATATTTAGGTTAAACATTATGCATGTTTGTGTTCAACAATATGCATACATATTTATATTTTTATAGAATGTATTTTTTGTATTTAATATTAAGCGTAAAAAATTACATTTTACCCTTCTTATCATGAAAAAGCCATCTTAAAAATGTGAAAAATCTCAACCAAATGAGATTGATTACTATATGTTATTGTCTTAATTATGGTATGCTACACTCATAATTATTGGTCGATCACTTTTATCTTCAATGATAGTGGTATTTGTAGCATGTGAGGAGTATGTTCTTAGTTGTTTTGAAGTGATCATTGGAATCTCCTTCTTCAGAAATTTACCCCTTTTGTTATTGTCTTAAACAAATTATCATGATAATATATGATAAGGTTTAGTTTGTTAGGTCACATTGAAGTTTAGTTAATTTGAGAAATTCTAGTCAATTAAGACATGTTATAATCTGTGTAATTAAAAGTTGATAAGTCGCATATTGTAACCAAATTCGCAAATTGCCCTAAATTGCAACTAATCGTATAATTGCTTATAATTGACAACTTTAAGGGGGGAAAATGATCATCTGTGCAATTCGCACAAGTGTTTGCGTTTTTCTTTTTTTTTAGTAACACGTACTTTACTTTTTGTTGGTTTGGCTTATAAGAATTACATCATTGCATGTACTTGTTTTCGAAAAATTAAAATTGGATATATATAATATATATACTATATATATAGTATGCATTATATTTTAAGTAAATATTATTTTAAAATTCAAATTATAGTTACTTTATAAAATAATGTTCTGAACTTTAAGAAATATATATTGAAATCTCAAACTATTAATTTTGTATCAAATATCATCTCATGCGCATTTTTCGGCCCTCGGAATCTTAGCTATCTGGATGCCGTTGTTTAATTTTTATTTTTTAAATGACATGGCTAAAAATGTAATCGGTTTACATGACATGGCTCAAAACTTTGTTTTGTGGCCTGTCATTTAAAAAATTAAAATTTCTTGAAGCTTGGACATTTTTTTATAAAAATGGGTTTAATTTGAGATTTGAAATTATATTTTCCTTTAAGATATGATATTAAATTAGATATATAGGCTATGGCGATAGGATGTTATCTAAAGATGTGGAGATATATTTTTTCTTTTAGCTCACTTAACTAAACTAAGTTTTAGTTGAAGGTTTTGTGATAATGTTTAGCTAATTAAAGAAAATGTGAGTTTTGTCAACAGATGCATGGCTCGTTGACGTCAGATATATAACTAGTAATTTACTTGGCCAATATTAATCAATTTTTCAATAAAAAACTAAAATACAAGAAAAAAAAAACTTTTCATTATGGGTGATTGCAATGTGCCATCCTAAAAAGCAATGAACTCAAAAAAGCACTTCAGTATGGGTTTTAACAATATACACAATATTGGAGTATTATATATTTACATATATATGTATATATATTTCATATATTTATTTATTTATAATATTAATTTACTTCAACAAAATTTTAATTTGAATAAATAATAACAAACAATCTTTATGATAATAGAAAAATACTATCATGTAGTTGTTTGTAATTTGAAGGTAGGTCTAGAATTTATAAGAGAGAACCAGTGATTATTAATTGTGCACAAAGGAGGCGTGTTTTCATCGGACCAAATAACCGTTTCATTCTTCTCGTTCTCGATAATCATGTTGTGCTAAATAATGCATCTGTACGTGACATTTCTTAGGTAATCCTAATAATAATTAGATCATGCTAGACTTTCAATTATTTTCACTTGCTATACGATGTGATTGACAACATTTAATAAGAGTGATTCGTGAAGAACTTTTTATATCATTTTTGGATCTCGCGTCATCCAATACAAGCATGTCATATTCATAAGTCTATAAACATGAATGTGTCAATGATATTTGTCTAAACACCATTTCTACTTGCTTAAAAAAACACCATTGCTACTTTGAGAGATGACAAAAAAACCTAAAGCTATCTTTTTTTAGTCGCCCACGAAAAATGTGCAACTTTCTTTTTTTGAACAATTTTCTCTTTATATTTTTTTCTCTCACAATATTACTTAATTTTATACAAAATCTATCCATAAGCCGATATCTTAACCCACTATTTGCTTTTGTTGTATGTTTTCTCCACCGACAAAATACATACATAATATTTTATTAAAACTCATGTCATCCTTAGTATTGCACACTCTTAGTGGATGGAGATAGTATAACTTATCAATACAAAATAAAGAACAAATATTTTCACTCCAAACAATAAATGGAGAATTGAAGTCATGCACTATACGAGTCATAACTTGAAGGGGGGAGGGGGGGGGTTGCTAATCTCCAACTATATAATTCACATAGGTGTTATGAACCAAAAATGAATCACCCAAACACTAACAAGAGAGAGAGGAGGGTTGGGGGGGGGGGGGGGGGGGGTGACTTGTGTGGAAGTGGGAGAGTAGGAACAGCAGTTGGGTGAGTGAGGGTTGGAAACGTCCAATCTGTGAGTGCAGAAAAACTGAGAAAAGGGGTTGAAACAGATAGGCAAATGCAATGTCACCTCCTCACTATGGGCCCAAACCCCCATGCATTCACTGACTCGGCTCCAGTGCTACCCAACCCCACCCTTTTTGTAGCGCGAAATTTCCGGGCGTATTCACCCCCTATTACCCCACATTTCTTATTGAGGAAAACTACCCCACCTTATTTAACATTCTCATGCACATCTCTCTCTTTCCTTTTCATTTTAAACAAAAAGTTTAAGACTAGGAATATGGAGGGGAATGAAGAAACACCGAAAGTATTTTACTGTTTACTTCTTCGATGATGAAATGTAGATCAATTGATAAAATGTTTTTTTTTTCAATAAATAAATTGAGGATTCAAATTATCAAATTTACGTGAGCGTTATGTCTGTTTTGTGCAAGCTAGAAAAAGAGAGATTCTTTTATGTTGCCAATATTAGCGGGCATATATTTTTTATATAAGAGATGTATATTATTTGGACGTCTCGAAATATCAAAAATGGTTTTTGATACTGAGGCTACTTTTGGATTACTATTATTAAAAGTGGTAATTGCGTTAAATAGATATGTACGAACTTTCACCAAATTGTTATTCTGCATATAAATTAAAAAAAATCTGTCTTTAAATATATGAATTTTTAGTTTTTTTTTCACGTGGTTATCATTTCCAAATTAATGTTGAGGCGGAGGTTGAAATGTTTACATGGCTAAACGACGGATGTACAAGACAATGTACACAGTTGGAAATTTATGCCACTTTTGATAATCATGATAACACCAATTTCTCAATTCAACTAGCCAGGATTGTATTATTTCTTCATAAGTTGGCAATTGTGTGAAAAATCAAAATAATTGAAAATTTATGTATTTGGATATATTATTTTTAGTTCATGTGCAAAATCAGAATTGAATGAAAGTTTCTGTAGGTGGCAATTACCCTTATGAAAATTATAATTAATATTAAGGAATCAAAATATTTTTGACAATTGAGAGAATATGTTATGGCCGTATTTCATATTTGAGTATCTTATCTCTAAAATGGCAACATTCTTATTAATGCACGTCCCCATATCATGTGACACAAAGTCAATGAACTAGTTACAATACTTACTTCATTTGTAAGTGATTGTTCGCGTAGTAATTAAGATTAAGACAATTTTAAATTTTTATCACAATAATATTGCTGATATACTTAATATAATTATTTTGTCTTAATTAATACTATAATTGGATTGCTAATATAATTCCTTTATCTTAATTAATGTTTTGAACATTATGAGGTTCCTCTAGATATATTCGTTTCTTGACTCCAAAATAGTGGCCTTCAATAACGGTTCAAATATTTCATCTCGAAAATAAAGGGTTTAATATTTTAATTTAAATAATACCAATTTTGGAAATAACATAGACCCAAACGTCGTCCTATATATATATATATATGTGTGTGTGTGTGTGTGTGTGTGTGTGTGCTCTATCTCATTATATTTGTTTTCTTTGTACCGAACTAGTTAGGGTAGAAGAATCGTTAATTTATAGGATTCGAATTTTTTCCCCTAACCTCTTATTTATATCCCATGCAGCTTCTTCGATTTTGGTTGTTCTCCTTCGTTTGAATCTCAGTTTCAATTTGTGCACCGTTGTTACCTACAAACTCGTATTCAGTTGTACTTCAACCTTTTCAAGCTCAATCTACATGATTTTGATCAATTTGCTTTCTTTGAAATTTCTTCAAATCATGCAAATGAGTATCAAAATTCAAAGTACAAACTTGTTTCAAACACAATTTTCTCAGGAGAAATTGGTACCAATTGCATCTTGGAAGCATATATGTTCATGTGATCACTATCATATGTAACTATATAAATATTAATTAGAAATAATTATTTGAATTAACTGAAATAATTTGGACATGTAAATTTATATTACTCAAATTATGAGTAGATATAGCCTATAACATCGTATTTCACCGAATATAACATCTTCCGTATACCAGCGTATACAGTTGAGAACAAGGGGGTACAGCTATACCAAAAAAAAAATAGTAGTATTATATTATTGTTATAATTATATAATAATATTATTAATTTAGTAATGTACCCCCATCTATTATATCTAAACCGAAAATTCTTAATTCTAAGCTCTAATTTTCTTACTAGTTTTCTTATCAATCGATTTGAAGAAATGAAAACTTGTCGAAAAATAAATTAGATGTTATATAATTTTGTTTTGTATTTTGAAATGTATTTAAACTATAACAGTGTTTCAAAATGTACTAGTTTTATCATTTATGTTAATTTTTTTACGTGTTATGTAATTATTTATCGTACAACTCGCATCCCAAATTAAAAATCCTGGATACGTCACTGCTTCCGTAGACATCCAGTTATATATGTGCAAGAAGTTATGATAAATACGTACATGACGTGATTTTGAAGGGTAACATGAAAGACCATTGATTAACATAAGTACCAAATATATAGTGAGTAAAATTAAAGAGAAGATAGATATATAGGAGATGAAGTTTGGCGAGATATCAAGCAATCTATTCAGACAAAACAAAACCATGCACCAAAGTACTCATTCATTGAGAACGACCTAACAAGTCAAATTTACATTCCTATCTCTTTAATCGTTTTCATTTATTGTGAAACAAACCATACAATTTTTTGCTATATATTGTCAGAACCTTTAATCTCTTACATTTACAAAAGCTAGCCAAATATTGGCAAAATTTATAATAATCTCATTTTTTCCAATTATGACAGGGGCTGACAATTTTAATCACGATACGAAAATACAATATAAATCACGAAATTAAAGGATTAACATCAAGCCTTATCGTGTTCGTGTCCTTAATTATCGTGTCGACATGTAACATGTTATGAATGAGGTGCACTCCACCCCCATCCCATCCCATCCCAGGCGTTATCTTCCAGCAATGCATATCAGTCTTGTCTCTCATGAAAACACACACAGTATACAAAATTAACACATAACAGTTATAGCTAATTAAGATCACTCTCTCTCTAGAATAATATTGGCTGTGTGTATTATACATGCGCACCACGCACGTGGTTTTTCCGCGAACTCTTGGTTTTATCAGAAACAGTATCTACTTTCATCTTATGACTCACACACATAATATTACATCACTTCGGTCACTGAACTTTTCACTGTTTACCGTTGAATATGCAGAACCCTATTTATCTCTCTCTCTCTCTCTCTCATACACACACCACAGTCACCCTCCAGTGCTTCCAACTATTAGTATTACATTTTTTATTTTTTTTACTTTTTCAACATTTTTTCACTAATTATAACTAATGATATTCGTAATAAATGTTAGGAATGAAAATTGAAAGTTTAGGCAGGAGAAGAATTAATCCCAAGGAGAAATTTAATGTCATTTAAGAATTCATGGGTTCTATGCGAGTTCTTAAAATAGACCCTTTATTAATAGATTAAAAAATATATAGAAAATACTTAAGCACCTTTTTTTTTATGAGATGTAAAATGCTCGAACCACAAGTGGTGAGCTGAGAGTCATACACAAAAGACACCAAATCAAAAGAAGCAAACATCAACGTGAATCAGCCGAGCAACAAAACAAGTAGATAACAACACAAAAAAGACGTGGGGCACCCACGGCTAAGACACAACGAAAAAAACAGCAGAAAATACCCTTAAATAAGCTTAAGCTTCGCCAATCTGCTTTAATTATGCAAAAAGTTGAAAAAAAATCATTAATGGGAATCAAACCCGCAACTCATTACTCCAAGGAAAAGACTTTGCTAACTGGCTATATAAACTAATTATATGTCTTATAATACAAAAATAAATAGGAATAGTTTACAATTCTTACATAATTAAGATTGTGATGACACTTTTTTGAATGAGTTTGTAATCTTGAATTCGAATTTCATAGGTAACCAAAATTGAAATATATGAATTTATACATTTTCCCAACAAATCTATACATATTTCACTGGGAAATTTTTATTTTAAAAGAAGTTTGTGGCCTAACCCTTCCCTAATATATATATATATATATGTGTGTGTATGTGCGTATATAGGAAGAGGTTCAAATGAGAGATTTTATCTTGAGAACATGAGAACCATTTTTAACCATTGGAAATTTTCATATTTTTTAGTGAAATTAAATTAATGGTGAATGTAGTAAATTTATACTTTCAGTGCAGTATCCTCACATTTGCACAATAAAAGATGCTTTTATTTTAGCCAACCCATATAGGGAGGAGTTCAAATAAAAACTCTTATTATCTTGAGAATGTGAGAACCTTTTCTAGTTTTTGGATCGCAAAAATTTACAGTGGATACATCTCTTTGATGGATGAATGCAGTTTTCGGCTTCGAATCCCAGAAATAGCGAAATTTTTATATTCTTTGAGTGCATTCAAATTACCGACAACTATTGTAACTTTACATATTCAATGTGGTATTCTCACATTCACATAAATATTTTTCGATACCCTTATTTTTCAGAAGCCATATTACTCACTCATCTTGCAAAGACCCAAAATCGCCTCCGCATAGTTTTCTTTAGAGGGTAAATATAGCATAAAGTAATATATAAAAATCATTAATTATTCCATGCGTAGAAATGCACAATAATAGATAAAGCATTTTTTTGCTTAAAATAGAATAATCATAAAGAAAGCATTAATTTGTGAAAAAAAAACTTGTTCAAAAGTCAATCTTTCCCTTCTATAAATCAAAATATAATGACTGGATTGTTTCTAGCTAATAAAATCATGACGGTTTTATTGATCATTCTCATATATATA